>VWPU01009612.1:0-11921 GCA_013398955.1 Callaeas wilsoni | reverse complement strand
AATCAAGGGAAGATGCAGCAGGACAGGGGTGAGCTCTGTGTGGCCATGAGAAGAGTCCATCTTCTCATGAAGAAAATGATGTCCAAAGAGCTTAAGGAGCATTTCTGTTTGTGGTTTGCATGATTAATGGGCTAAAGGGTGCTGTGATGTTGGAGCTGAGGCTGTTTGAAGCAAGATGTGGTAATAGAGGCTTGATGGTGCACTGTGGCTTGGAAAAAATGCTGAGTGTGTGCTAGGTGGGGTGCCCCTGGGCACATCCTTATGTTTCCTTCGATAGCTCAGCTGGTAGAGCGGAGGACTGTAGGCTCCCTTGCATGGCCATCCTTAGGTCGCTGGTTCAACTCCGGCTCGAAGGAGTGCTCTTTTGCCTCTGGCACACATCCTGTGGCACTGGCACTGCTGCCTTTTTTTGGTCCTTCACTGGAGGCTCCCCATAATGATCTGCCAGTCATGAGCTCTTGCCTGAGGTTGGGAAGATAAGTNGCCTGAGGTTGGGAAGATAAGTGGCCAAGGCATTTTTGGTGAGCCCTGGCCATGGGAAGGTGATTCTGACCACTGGGCTTGCCTGCAGTCACCTCCAACAGGAATGTGAGTGTATGAGTTGGTGGTGTGAGAGTGAGGCCAGTGGTAGGCCCAGGCTTTGGGTGCAGGGCATCCTAGGTCAGGGCTGGGTGCCTGGGAGGGGAGAGGACCTCAGGCAGAGGCTGCAGGGTGGGGAATTAGCTCAAGTGGTAGAGCGCTCGCTTAGCATGTGAGAGGTAGCGGGATCGATGCCTGCATTCTCCAATGCTTTTCATTCCCCTTGCCTGGATATAGGGCCCTTTGTCAGAGAGTCTCCCTGTCCTCTGAAGGCTAAGCAAACCTGGGAAGCACAGTAGAGGACAGCATCCAGGACTTCTCCACGAGTAGCAAGGCCTCTGGATTGAGGGAAGGTATTATGTGACTTTCTTCTTCATTGGATAGATGCCATTTAGAATAGTGTACCTGTTATATATAGCTTTTGGCTACAATAGAGTCAATTTTCTTCCTAATATCTGTGTTTTGGATTTAGGGCGTGAATATTGTTGGTTATACACTGCTGTTATAGCTGTTGGTAAGCAGAGTTTATGCAAAGCTAAGAACTTTTCAGCTTCTTGCACCATCCCATCAGCAAGGAGACTGTGGGGGCACAAAAAACTGGGAGGAGACACAGTTGGGTCAGGTGACCCCAGCTGGCCAAAGGAATATTCCACACCATGTGACATCAGGCTCAGTATATACCAGGCGGAAAGATTGCTGGGGGCCACTGCTTATAAACTGGCTGTCTGGGCATTGTTCTGCAGGTGTTGAGCAATTGCATTGTATGTCACTTGTTTTGTATAATCTAATTCTGTTGTTATTATTATTGATATTTCCCCCTTCTTCTTCTGTCCTTTTGAACTGTCTTTTTCTCAAACCACAAATTTTGCGTTTTTCTCCCAGTTCTCTCCAAAATCCCTCTTGGGCGTGGAGTGTGTGAGCAATTGTGTAGTGTTTAACTGCCTTGCTGGGTTAAACCACAAGAGCCCTTTTTGGTGCCCAGCATGGGGCTTGAAGGGTTGAGATAATGACAAATCTGACTAGAGTATGTTAAAACAAATTTCTTGTAAGCATTCGTTATATTAGTTTAATAGTAGCTGATCCTAATGTCGATTTATTTACTCTCAGAGTGGTTTTCTGTTCTCAGGGTTGTGTTATGTAACGTCTTGCTTGCTCTCTATGTTTCCTGTTGTGCTGTTTATCACCTCTGGGAGTTGGGCTAAGGTTATCACGTTATCATACTTTGTAACACTGGCTTTTGATATGATAAAACTGATGGTCATGAGACTAATCTATTTGTAATCAAGTATTGTTATCTTCTTCATACTTCTAGAGCCATCTATTGGAAACTATTCTTAATTACATCCTTTATCTTTCCTCCTAGAGCCAGTCTATGGGGCATAACTTCCCACATCTTCCCCTTCTCCTCCAGGGTAATTACAATAGCTCTTGAGAATTCTGAATATAGTCAGGATGTTCAAACCAGTATGTTCCTATTGCTATGTGTCCTGATTGTATTTCAGGTCTTGTTTAGACTTAACTATTTAAGGATACCACCCAGATAGCTGCCCTGAGCCTGAGCAGTTAGAGTGGCATGATGTGTGGGATAGTGCAGACAAGTGTGTATGAAAATGGGCATCTCAGATATTTTGGAATTTCATCCCTGAACAAGTTGGAAATCCTGAAAAACTAGTAAAATATTTGGAAGAAGTATGCTGTCAACCTGGCTGTTCCAGAGAGAAACAAATCACTGCAATGTGCTGGGGCCTGGCCCATGCCTAGCAAGTCCTGTTCAACACTATTCCATACCCCCAAGGGGACAAGAAGGTCTTTGGATCTGATGACAAAATGTTAGGCACTTTGGCTACCGCAGTCCCAGCAACAGACACTGCATCTGAACCAAAGAACCCACCTGTACTGACATCATCTTCACAAGAAGAAATACTGGAAGTAGAAGTCAGCTCCTTTAGTAAGGGATGAAGGAGCCTCTTCTAAGAGGCAGCAGCAGGAAGAAGTGGACAAGGCAGACTACTCCAAAGCAGGGCCATTACAAGAACAGGACGAGGAAGAGAGGCAGCTGCAGACTGAGGAGAAAGAAGAGGAAGAACTCATTATGAGGTGGTGATCACTTGATCCCTGTATCACACCAACCAAGACCCCCTGATTCTCATGCATAATCTGATTTGTCAGCTGGAAAGCCCTGGACGGATCAGCAGGACTCACTCACCCTGTAACAGTTTCATATGGCCACTGTGAAAATCTGATTGAGAGTGGAGACTAACAGTAGATTACAGTGCCTTGAACAACACCATGCTGCCACTGAGTGCTGCCATGCCAGACAAGCTAGAACTTCAATTTGAACTGAAGGCAGTTTGTATCAAAGGCAGCCAAGTGGCCTGCTACAATCAATATCACTAGCATGTTTTTCTCAATCCCTTTGGCAGCAGAGTGCAGGTCACAATTTGCTTTCACTTGGAGGGATGTCCAGTGCACCTGGAATTGATTGCCCTAGAGGTAGAAATCCAGCCCTACCATTTTCCATGGACTTAACCAGACTGCACTAGAACAGGAACACCTGCAATACATTGATGACATCATCATATGGAGAAATACAGCAGATGAAGTTTTTGAGAAGGGGAAGAAAATTGTCCAAATCTTCTGAAAGTCATCTTTGCCATAAATCAAAGTAAGGTCAAGTGACTTAGACAGGAGATCCAGTTTTTAGGAATAAAGTGGCAAGATGGATGTTGTTGTATCCCAATGAATGTGATCAACAACATAACAGCTAGGTCTCCACCATTTAGCAAAAGGGAAACAAGCTTTATTAGGCATTTTAGGTTTTTGGAGAATATTTATTCCACATTATAGTCTGATACAAAGCCCATGCTATCAACTAACCTGTAAGAAGAATTATTTCATTTGGGCCCTAAACAATGACAAATCTTTGAACAAATTGAAAAGGAAATAGTACATACAGCAGTCCTCAGGCTGCTCTGGGCAGGACAAGATGTTGAAAATGTGCTGCAGCTGGGGAGAATGGTCCTACTTGAATCAATTGGCAAAATGCATCCAGGGAAGACTCAAGGTTGATTCTTAGGGTTTTGGCATCAGGGACACTGAAGATTCAAGGCCAGCTATACTACAACTGAAAAAGAAATATTGGCATCATATGAAGGAGTTTGAGCTGCTTCAGATGTGATTAGTATTGAAGCACAGCTCCTCTTGGCACCCTGACTGCCAGTGCTTGGCAGGATATTCAAAGGGATATGTGTAGATGTGTCCATTCTACACATCATGCAGCTGATGCTACGTGGAATAAGTGAGGTGCACTGATGACACAATGCACTTGAATAGGAAATCCCAGTGGCCCAGGAATTTTGGAAGTGATCATTGACTGGCCAGAAGGCAAAGATTTTGGAATATTGCCTGAAAACAAGATGGTGTGGGCTGAAGAAGCCCCATTGTAAAAGAAACACCAGAAAATGAAAAACAATATGCCCTGGTGAGTCCGGTCATATTTTGGGAAAATATCAAAGGTGGAAAGCTGCTGTGTGGAGTCCCACACACATTGCAGAAACTGCTGAATGACAAGGTGAATCTAGTCAGTTTTCAGAGGTGAAAGCTGCTGGTGAAAGCTATCCAGCTGGCTTTAGACATTTCTGAAAGGGAAAATGGCCAGTACATTATCTCTACATCATAGATGGTGGCAAATGCTCTGTGGGAGGGGCCATAGCAATGGAAGTAGGTCAACTGGCAGAGCAGACGTAAACCCACCTGGACTGCTGGATTATGGCAGGATATTTCTGCTTGGGTAGAGAACTTTGTTGTAAAAGTACATCATGTCATCATGTACCCAAGACTCAGGTCACTGAGTAACATCAAAAATCCCAGCTGATGGATCAGGATGCTAAGATTGAAGTGGATCAGGTAGATCTGGACTGGTAACATAAGCGTGAACCATTTATAACTTAATGCACCCATGAGATCTCAGGCCATCAAGGAAGAAATACAACATATACATCACCTCCTGACTGAGGGGTGGACTTAATCATGGACACTATCCATGATTATCCATGAATGTGAAACATGGCTTGAAATAAAGCAAGCCGGACAGTTAAAGCCTCTCTCTAATGGAGGACAATGGCTGAAATAAACATGGAGGAGTCTGGCAGATTGATGATATCACATTCCCACAAATGTGCCAATGCAAGTGCTAGGTGCTTACACTCATAGAACTGTAGAATCATTTAGGTTGAAAAAGACCTTGAAGATCATCAGATCCAAGCATTAACCCAGCACTCCCAAGTCCACCACCAAACTCTGTCCTTAAATGCACATCTACACATCTTTTAAATACCTCCAGAGATAGTGACTCAACCACGTTCCTGAGCAGCCTGTTCCAGTGCTTGACTACTCTTTCCTTAAAGAAATTTTTACTAATAAAAATCCTTCAGTGAGGGAACCTACAACCAGATGTCTGGAAACATATTCTGTACCTCATGCTACTGGCTGGAATACTATCCTGGGCCTTGAGAAACGAGGTAAAAATGAACCCCAGAAAGAACTGAGTCAGACAATGATACTTGTTTCAGAAGCAAACTCTTAGACATTTGGCTCAAACAGCATGGCATTGAATGGGTATATCACACCCCCTACCACACACCAGCCTCCAGAAAATTGAACAAATGAACTGTTAAAGACTACAGTGAGAGCAATGGGTGCTGGGACATTTTAACATTGGAATACACATTTAGCAAAAGTCACATGATTAGCCAACACTAGAGGATCTTCTAATCAAACTGGCCCTGACCAGTCAAAACTTTGATGTACTTTTACAAAAGGGAAGAGTCCCTGTAGTGCCCATAGAAATTATGCTGTGAAAGACAGGCTGGGTTATTCCTACTTCAGGCAAAGGCAAACCCTTCCATGATACTGCTTTTGATCAAGAACCTGGGTGCACTTGGTGAATAATGCAGAAGGACAGAGAAGTACAATGTGTACCTCAAGGGGATTTGATTCTGTGTGAGAACAGGCAATGATTTGAATTGTATTATATTAATTGCTATATAATAATGTGTAACATCTTTCCTATGGTTGCTATATGCGATATCAAAATTATTACAATAAATATTTAGTTTTATTAATCTATGAAAAATGAATTTTGATTAGACCAGGCTAAGTGGAGCAATGATAGAACCAGAGCTGTCTTCAGAATGCAACAGTCCAGCATTACACATCATCTCTCCTGCCCCGAAGGACTACTATTAAAGAGGAGCCCAAAGTCACAGACTAAATAAACTCAACTGACATTTTAGAGGAATGGTCGGTAGGCTAAGGGAATGATATCTGCATAAGTATATAAAAAGACCAGAAAAGATGCATTGGAAAGTGTGGGACCTGGGCATGACAGAAATGGTATAGAATAAGGCATAAATATTGACGTGCTTTCGGGTGGGATTGAGTTAATTTTCTTACTAGTAGCTGGTACAGTGCTGTGTTTTAGATCTAGGAGGAGAATAATATTGATAACACTCTGATGGTTTAGTTCTTGCTGAGCAGTGCTCATCCTAAGTCAAGGACTTTTCAGCTTCTCACACCACCCCACCAGCAAGGAGGCTGGTGGGCAAAAGGAGCTGGAAGGAGACACAGCCAGGACAGATGACCACAACTGGCCAAAAGAATATTCCATACCATATGGTGTCATGCTCAGTATATAAATTAGGGGAAAAGACAGCTGGGAGCTGCTGCTCAAGAACTCACTGGGCATCATTCATTGAGTGTAAAGCAATTGTGTTGTGCATCACTTGATCTGTATATTTTTTTTCTATTAATATGAGTTGTTGTTATTATTATTGTTGTTGTTACTTCACTTTTCGTTTCTTTTCTGCCCTATTAAACCATCTTTTCCTGCCCTATTAAACCATCTCTTTCTCACCCTGTGAATTTTACTCCCACTGTGGGGAAGTGTGTGAGTGATCAGCTGTGTGATGTTTAACTGCCTGCAAAATAAAGCCATGACAGTGCCCAATGTTGTGCCTCTGTGTGGAAGAAACACATGGACCGTGTGCAGTGACCTCAGAAAAAGGCCATAAGGATGCCTGGGAGCAGGTCATCCCATACACAGGAAAGGACATCAATGAAATGGAGGAATCTCAGTGAAGGGTCACCAAGAACCTCACAGAGTGGAGGGACTCCTCTACATGGATGAGTGAGAAGAGTGGGAATGTTCAGATTGTCAAAAGAGAGAATCAAAAGGCTTAGACATGACCTTCATGCTTGTAGGAGATTACAGAGTAGAGGAAATGCTGCCCTTTATCTGATACTTGAGCAGAGGGCAAAAGACAGCACAGTGAAAGGGAATCAAGGGAAAATGCAGCAGGATATAGGTAAGCTCTGTGTGGACGTGAAGAGAGTCCATCTGAAAAGATGATGTCCAAGGAGCTTAAGGAGCATTTCTGTTTGTGGTTTGCATGATTAATGGGCTAAATGATTGAGCGAGGTGCTGTGCTGTTGGAGCTGAGGCTGTTTGAAACAGGTGCACTCTGGCTTGGGAAGAGTGCTGGGCGAGTGTGTGCTGGGTGAGGTCCTGGGTGAGGTGCCCATGCTTCCTTCGATAGCTCAGCTGGTAGAGCGGAGGACTGTAGGCTCCCTTGCATGTCCATCCTTAGTTCGCTGGTTCAACTCCTGCTCTAAGGAATGCTCTTTTGCCTCTGGCACACACCCTGCACTGGCACTGCTGCCTTTTTTGGGTCCTGCCCTGGGGTCTCCCCATAATGAGCTGCCCTTTTGTGAGCTCTTGTCTGATTTATGGAAGATAAACAGCCAGGGCATTTTTGGTGAACTCTGGGCAGGGGATGGTGATTCTGACCATGGGGGTTGTCCGCAGTCACCTCCAGCAGGACGGTGAGTAGATGAGTTGGTGGTGTGAGAATGAGGCCAGTGGTAGGCCCAGGCTTTGGGTGCAGGGCATCCTGGGACAGGGCTGGGTGCCTGAGAGGGGAGAGGACCTCAGGCAGAGGCTGCAGGATGGGGAATTAGCTCAAGTGGTAGAGCGCTCGCTTAGCATGTGAGAGGCAGTGGGATCGATGCCCACATTCTCCAATCCTTTTCATTTCCTTTCCTGTACCATAGGTTCTGTGTCCTCTTGTGGCTGTGGGGAGCCTTGGGTGGACCCAGAGGCTGTATCAGGAGTAGCACAGGCCATTGGCATTGGCATGAGTAAGCCATTATCCCTCCTTGCTTGGTAGTAATTAAATGGCATTAAGAGCACTGTACACATTTTCTAATAAAATTCTTAATCACTAATGTACCGTCACAGAAGTGTTGACCTTTTGGAGCAAGTCCAGAGGAGCGACACCATGGTTAGCAGGATGGAGCTCCTTTCCTAGGAGGAAAGGCCAGAAGAATTTGGATTATTCAGACTGGAAAACAGAAGTCTTTAGTGTGACATAATTGGAGCCTTACAGTACTTGGGGAGTGTCTGCAAGAAAGGTGGAGCAGGGCTTCCGACATTGGTATGTATTGATAGGACAAGGGGCAATGGCTAGAAATTGAAAGAGGCAAAGTTTAGATTAGATATTATGAAGAAATTCTTCCCTGTGAGAGTGGTGAGGCACTGGAATTGGTTGCTCAGAGAAGCTATGGATGACCTATCCCTGGAAGTGTTCGAGGCCATATTGGAGGAGGCTTTGAGCAACTTGGTCTAATCTGAGCAATCCTGGGCAAAGGGTTGGAACTTGCTCATCTTTAAGATCCCTTCCAACACAAACCACTCTATGATTCTATATTTTTCTAGTAAGTAGTCTGTCAAACAGGATCTTCTGAAACTTCTGAAGAAAACAATAAATTCAGTATCTCTTTGCAGATTACTTCACTGTCAGATGAGAAAGCATAAGTCAAAGTTCGGTTTAATTTATTATGCCAAAAAAAAGGTTCTAAAATTGTTTTTGTATTATGTTGAAGACAAACAGATCTCCTTTGAAATTCTGCTGATTAGAAGCCCATTAGCTTTACTCTCTGATAAATTAGATTGTGCCAAACTCCAAATAAAATCACAGAGTCATGTCTGTCATGTTTATTAAAAAGCAAATTTTGCCCTGGGCTGTGGTAGTATAATTAACAGTGACTTAATTATTAATGGCAGGAAACTCAGAATCAGGTATGGCTGGTTTTATACCTTGTACTAAAGAATACCATTTCAGCAGCAGATTTCTGGATTAGCATAAATTAAATTATAATTAAAGCAGATCTATGAGACTGACTCATCATTTATCTTGCAAATATTTACAGCTACTCCATTAAAAGTGAATCCCTCTGACATTTCCACTTTAGTCAGAAGCAGCCTTTTTTTTTCTCTAATTACTAATAAAGATGGAGGAAGCACCACTGTCAGTTTTGCCATAGATCACTGTGTAAATCATCCATATTCGTGCTCAGCATTAAATAAAGTTAATTGCATTCTACATTCTTCCATGACAACTTTCTCCTTTGGGGATTTCCAGAAAATTAAATGTAAAAGCAACCAGAAAATATGAAGTTTGAGACAGAAGATGATTTCTACAGCCAGGCTGTACTACAGAGACACCAAGGTGCAAGTCACAAGTGAATTTCATACCATAGTATGCTTTTTTCCCAGTGGTATAATTATGCAAGACAACAGAACCATGGGATGTCAACAGTTCTCCTTCCATTGTATGAAGAGTTTGGACATTCACTACTTCTGCCTCCATTGAATATGTGCCTTTAGGAACAGAAAGCAGGTGAAATGCAATTTGTTCAAAAACATGGAGGACAGAGTCCTGCCAAAATTCAAGCTAAACAATGAGGCAAGTAGATCTATTTCATAAATCATTTTCCTACATTTGATAGGAAATGTAAGCTGTGTTAAGATTGCCTGGTGCAACCAACAACACCCAGAATGATGCTGTAATAAAAGTTTTACAATGTTTATTAAATCTGCAAGTACATGTCTGACATATTTCAGTCTCAAAAACATCTGCTTCACACATGACATTGAAATTTCTTTATCTTTCAACAGCAGCTGAGCAAATTTAAGGACAAAATTACCCATAAAATCTTCTGGTCTTACTTCTAGGTCTTGTTACATTTCAACAATAAAATATTTGCCACCATTTTTATAACTTGTGTTTGACTCAAACTATTATTAATATCCTCTCTTCTTTTTCAATAGAGAAACTACCATTTCCTGTGCCAGTATTTTTCAGTAGTTGGTTACACTCACAGTTAAAACCATGTACCTCTTTTTCAGCTCAAATCACTTTCAGATCCCAAGCACTGCTTTTGGTTATGCCTGCCTTCATAAAGTGAATGACTATCTCACACCTAGTAATTTTCCCCTTCAGGGACATTACACACGATAATCAAATAATCTATCTTTTTCTTTTCTTCTAAATCTATCTTTTCTTCTAAATAATCTTCTTTTTCTCTTCTTACAAGATAAACTGATTGAACTTACAAGATAAACTGATTGAACTCCTTATGTCTCTTACTCTAGTTCTCAAATTGTCATTACAGCACTTTGTATTGGCTTTACTTTTCAACATACTTCTGGAAAGATGCTAACACAAGAACTGGGTGCAGTATTCAAATAGCCCAGGTTAGTTTAGCCCAACAGTCTGACCTCTCATTTACTTAGGTTAAAACATTTCAGATGAATTACAGACTGCTTGTGGGATGAAATCAGTAGATTCGCATTGCATCATCTCTGATTCTTTTCAGGCTCACAAATTTTAAAAAAGAGAAAGGATTGTGACAATGAATGTCTACCATGCAAGTAACTAAAAAACTTTTACCATCATAATCATGCCAGACAAATAAGCATTTTTAGACCTGTTGCAAAGCACATTTTACATACCTGTAGGACTTCTTAATCTCATCATGTGTTGCTCCCTTCTCTAGTGCCAGGATTTCATATAATGCTTCCCCTGATGTTGACAAAGCACGTTGCCTTTGTTCAGCCATGATAGCAGTGCATCACCAAAGCTGCTAATGTAGAACATAATTTAAAATATCAAGGACTGCAAGTATATATAGACAGTATTTCTTATTGTTCATTTTAATAGATTTTTATCAGGCAGCAAAAGGTTAAAAATACATGAAAGTGAATCTAGAATAAAATCTCCTCTATATGATCCTCTGTCCTTCAATATATTTTACAGTTAGGAAAAAATGAGAAAATGGAAAAGCAAAAACTAAAGAACAGAAACTTTTGTGTTGGGTAGCGCTGTTCATATTAAAGGCTTGATGTTGTTGTCTTTGAAATGAATAGATAAATTTGCTATAGCATAAATATCCAAACATTGTATTTCCACCCAGTTTTATTTGTGTTTGTTTACATTTGTCTTTTCTAAATCTTAGGAGAATTATTCCACTATTTGTTGAGGTTATTGACTTCTTACACTGGGTTTAGACCTTTGTACCTCTGAGTATTACCTAATGCAACAAAGTGGAGAATTTTTGCTTTCTCAACGCAAGGGTTCAGGTTCAGCCTAACCAATTTTAGGGGCTCAAGCTGTGATTAAATTTGACTCTGAATCAAACTAGACTCCTTTTATTGTCAACAGACATACAGACTCAGAGAACAACTGGCCAGGCACTTTGTCCCTATTATCTCTACAGTGTGCTCAGGATGACTCAAGTACTGTGTCCAGTTTTGGGCCCCTCAATTCAGGAAGAACATTGAGGTACTGAAGCAAGTTCAGAAAAAAGCTACGGAGCTGGTGAAAGGTCTGGAGCATAAGTCTGATGAGTAGTAGCTGAGGGAGCTGGGGGTGTTTAGCCTGGAGAAAAGGAGGCTTAGGGGTGACCTTACCACTCTCTACAACTACCTGAAAGGAGATTGTAACCAGGTGGAGGTTGGCCTCTTCTCCCAGGCAACTAGTGACAGGACAAGAGGACACAGTCTTAAGGTGCACTAGGGGATGTCTAAGTCAGACATAAGAAGAATTTATTCACAGAAAGGGTGATTAGATATTGGAATGGGCTGCTGGGGAGGTGGTGGAATCACTGTCCCCGGAGGTGTTTAAGGAAAGACTGGATGTGGCACTTTGTGCCATCGTTTAGTTGACATAGTGGCATTCAGTCATAGATTGGACTTGATGATCTCAGAGATCTTTTCCAATCTGATTGATTCTGTGACTCCCAGCCCATGACCCTGAAAAACGGCAGAGTGAATCTGGACCTATGTGATGAGAGCAGATACCAAGAATTGACGTTGGTATTATAAAAGTAACTTTATCAAAAAGTTCTTCATGGGAAATGCTGACATCTATCAGGGTCCTATCTTATTTGAGATACAAGACTTTGGACTGAATTCATGAGTGTATTGGTTTGGCACGGTCTGG
>VWPU01009611.1:104591-243434 GCA_013398955.1 Callaeas wilsoni | reverse complement strand
GGAACCGCCCGGGCGCGGCCGCGGGTGCGGGCACAGGCCCCCGGGCAACGGGCACGGGTGCGGGCACGGCCACGGGCACCGGGCGCTGGGCACCGTGGCAGCCGCCGCCCGCCGTGGTGAGTGTGCGGAGGCGGCTCCCGGCCTCTGCCTCCCCGGGCTCGTCCCCCTTGGCAAACCCGTCAGGCCGGGCGCGGATGCCGCCGCTCGCAGCAGTGCGGCTTCGCCCGCGCTAAGCGGACGCGTTACACCGGCCGCCGCGCTTCCTAAGCATTAGGCACGGGTATTTGTGTCTGTTCGGCCGCTCAGGCTGTCTGTAAAACACGCTCTGCACGCTGCCAGAAGTTCGGTTCTGAGAGCCATTAGCGCAGAGGAAGCCGGTGTGTTTTTGCGATGAGGGGATGACTGCGTTTTGGAGCGGCGAGACAGTCTCTCGTTCAGCTCCGCTTCAGAACGGTCTGTTCCCCCAGCCTGCGTAAGAGCTCGTAGAGGCTGGGTGACATCTCGCGGCCAATCCTGCTCTTCTGTAGGGATAGAGCCTTCTTTCATAAGCACAACGTCTGAGTAAAAAACTGTTTCTGGTCACCTCGACAACCTAATATAAACTAAAGAAACATAGCTGTAGGTTATAATAAGATGCAGAACTCTGATCAATATCTCTTGCAATATTTATTACATGCCCTGAATCATCAGAAAAAGGTTACAAAATAAATTTTTTTTAAAAATCAAGTAAGTGGGTATGGTTTTGGCGACAATGGACAAAAATCTCCGCGGGTGTTCAGTGCCATTCCTCTGGGGTTTCTCCACACAGGACAGAAAATGATGATGCTACAATGCGTGCTGGAGGATACTTGTCTGCATCCACAAGCACCTGCAATAATGCTGGGCACTTTGGAGTTTCTATTTTCACCCAGCATTTCCTGCTTGCAAACACTCGCTGGCGTTTAATGAGAGGTTAGGGGTTGGGAAATTTTACGAGGCACCGAGTGATCAAAGCCTTGGACATCCTTCTGTGTGTGATGGGTAACTTCTTAAATGATCTGCTGTGGTTTGTGGAATAGGCTCCTGTCATAGGGAAACAAAGCAGGTAAAATAACAGCAACTACAGCACTTTCAGTCTTTTCCATTTATTATGGTTTTAATTTGTGTAGTTCATATACAGGAGCTGACCAAACATTGCAATCACTTCTGAGTTTGGTATGTTCTTATATAGAAATATTACACAACAGTGGTCTCCTAGCAGAGCTCTTCCCAAAGGGAACAGCAGCCCTTACTAGCTCACGGTTCTCAAGCTGGATCATACCAACCAGATCCCCCATTCAGGAGCAGGATGTTACACTATACAATCCACAGTATTTATATCTGACATAGCTAAATGAAAAAATACGGCAGTTATGAAAAAATTACATGCCTTGATTAGGGAAGTAAAAACCACATAGGTGAGTGGGCTCCCTGTTCAAGGGGTGTTCCTTGAGAAAGTCTGGAAATGTTGGATTCTTGGATCATAGCGAGCAAGAGACTGGGAGAAGAGAGAACATAACCCTCTGCAGCACTGAAGTATCAGGAGAATCTGAACTGACCACTAAAATGTTTATTCCTCATTTTAGTGTGTGACAAGTAGGCCACCAGTTATTCAGATTTAGCTCTGGCAGGCCTGTCCCACATTGAAGGTTCCACCCATCTGCTTGCTCATTCCATGACCATGGGAAGAGAGTGGGTGGAGGCCCCAGGAGAGGTTGATTAGGGCCATTAAGGCCTCTTACTGCAATCGGGGCCCTGGTGCTGGCATGTTGTCTTGCCTGTTAGCATCTCTCCTGTACTCCACGTCCCTAACCCTTGGTGCAAGGAGGAATCATTACAGAAGTAATTAAAGTGATTAAAGAAGATGGTTGATACATGTGTTGGTTGTGTGAAACCCGCTAAACATTGTATAAGGCTGGGGCTGAGCATCTCAGCTGTACCTGCTGCTGATGGAGAACTTTTGGGTTACAGTGAGGCCCCTGTTATTAATGAGGGAAACTATTATATTGTGGTACAGACATTCGATGTATCACCTATTGATACTTTTTTCCTGCTTGATTTTGTGTCCAAAACTTGCAGGTACAGCCCTGCCCTGAGTGGATGACAAGAACTCCTTGGTGTGATTGAGTGCCCCTTCTGCTTGCTCTCTGTGCTCTCAGCATAAGGGGACAGCAGCAATCCTTAGAAGACATTGAACACAGTTGGGACTGTCTGTGTTGTGGGACCAATTCTTTGGCATTTCTCTGCACTGAATTTTGGAGAATTCTGGTTACGGGCCAGCAGCGGTTGATAACATAAAATATAAATGCACAGATATCACCAGTGCTGACTCCAGAATTGCTTAATGTCACCTCTAAAGTAGGGTACTTGTTGAATTTTCCATCTCTATTTGTTCAAATAATAAACTACTGTGAGGTGAAGAAATGTGACTAGAACATAGAAGAACTCTGTGATTATTCACAGACAGTACTTCCATAAACCTTTCCCTGGGGAAGAATGTGTCAGGTGTGTTCCCTTTTGACTTGTAACACTCTGTAACAAAATTACAGCACGCACATGAAATATAGTTTGCCTTTCATTATAGCAAAATCTGTTATAATTAATTATATATTATTGTTAGAGAATATAGGTGGAGAAAATATTATGGATATAGGAATCTGTTCCTTGTGAGGGCGACTACATGCAGCATTCCTGCCTTTGTTGTGGTTCATAGCCCCCCTCCTGTGCCAGGTATACAGACATAGCGTTACATCACATTATACTTGTATCACCACAGCACTAGGGCTTGAGATAGACACTAGAGAGAATCTGCTTTATAATCTGCATCTCCTTCAAAGCCCTGTTGCCTGGTTTCTGGAAGGGATCCATCCCTCTGTGTAGGATTTCTTTCCTCCTTTTATAACGCCCCCATATGCTCTTCTGAATAAAGGGTTCTTAGCTTTGCAGACACTAAGTGAACTCTTTGTGGTAGGCTGAGTGTTGTATTACTAATGTTGAACATGACTTCAAAACAAAAAAAGGAGAAGAGAAAAGAAAAACCAGGAAAAAATGAAATTTGAACCAGAGATAAGATAAAAAAGACCTTCCTGAAAAGTATCTTGGTCTGTTCATTGCTAAACAAAATGATCGTGTCTTGAGGATTCCAAGATATGCTTTTAAAGATTTCTGTTTGATGTCTACCTCAGCTTTATTGATGGAATTGAATTTACTGCAAAATGATAACTGACTCAAACCACTGTGCTAGAGATCAGAAAACTCATGTTCTTGTTCAAGAATGTATCTTGCTTTTTTATTTGATTGCTCTGATTTCTCAGGACCTCATCTATGGTTTTTGAAACGCAGCACAATACAATTCTGAAAAGCTGAAACACTATCCAATCCTACTAATATTCTGATCACAAAGTGAAATCTTGAAGAGTCACACTCTCTCTTTTGCTTCTTAGTCACAATTTGAAGTTGCAGTAGAATAACCTTGGTTTAACTCTGATTAAATATCAGAAGAGTAGGTAATAGAAAAAGTTCCTGTCCTTCCCCCATAATGAGACAAGTGCCCTGTTTTTTAACATGAATAAGACTTTGCAGTTAGGATTTAGCTGTATCCTTCCCACTAAGTTTTTATGGATAGTAAAAAGTCAGATTTTTAAAAGATATTATAGACTCTGCCCAGGTAAAAACAAACAAACAAACAAACAAACAACAACAACAAAAGGAGAAAAGTCCCCCCCCCAAACACCCATAAATTATTCTTTGAGTCTTGCTTTTGAAAGTTTTATTCAGTTCACTGTCCATAAATGTAACAACCGAGCTATAAAATTTTCTAGCACTAGAGAACATTAATCTATGTTCAGCCCTGCTCCTTACCACAGATACTGTAAATATAAATTGTACAAGCATTTCCATTAACTTTGCACTGAGTTATCAAGCAGGAAATAAACTCTTGGGTTCAGGCACTAAACCAGACATTTCTAATGGGTACTTAATGTGTCCACTAAGTGTACTAAGGAGCTCCCCATTTGCAGGAAATTATTTGATATTTGCAGGAAATTATTTGATATTTCTTTTCAAATATCACACTAGCATTTCAGTGCAAAGTGGCATGTAATTGTAAAATATCACAGGCACAGTATAAACCTGGTGGAGCTGATTCTCCACTGTCTTCTTGCCTTTGTCATAATTAATAAGAATGGCCATACTGTTCATCCACCTTGCACAGGTTTGAATGACAGCTCAAGGTGCAAGGGACACTCTGTGTTCTCATTTGAATGCAAACTGAAATGCCATCATGATTTGTTTTACAGATTTCATTGGACCCGGGAGAATTAGAAACTTCTCTGAGGAAACAAGTCACTGGCCACTCATGGAGATTTGCCAGAGAGATTGCGCAGCAGATAAATTATTGACGTATAAGACGAGAAAGACTAAGAAAGAACAAAAGCAGTAAGAACAGAATAGAAAATATGGATGAGTTATATGTCTTAGTGCTCACTGTGGATGTAGTAATTTTCTACATTTTCCCTCCAGTACAATCTTTATGAAGCTATTGGAGTAAAATGAGCAGTATCAGGGATTGATGGTATTTGTCCAAGGGTTTTAAAGTAACTTAAGTAGGAAATTTCTGAGTGGTTGTCTTTGTTGCATTGTCTAATCAACCTCTTTTTGTAATTATCAGAAGCATGAAATTCAGAAAGGTCTGTAGTGGTAACCCTGAAAATTGGGAATGGATGGCTTTGTCTGGCTTCTGCCCTGATGAATCTGCAGAAAATGTACTTAGGCTGTCTATAGACAGCATTTGTATAATAGGTAAATATCTATCTGTGATCCTCTTCTATAGAGGCAAACAATAAGTTGTTTTATTATTTGAAGGAGCCAGTAAGCATCTCTCTGATCTGCATAGTAGTCTCTATTCAGATATCAGTTAAGTTTTTCACAAAACCATGAGCAAATACTATCATTACAGGAATGAGATTGTCTTGAGATGTTATAAGATGCTTTCAAAAAGTAGAAGAAAAGATAAAAAACAGAAATTAGAATATGGGATCACTTCTTGCTCTGGAGGGAATTTGGACTCTCTCAGGACTTTGTTTTGCTACCTTGCTTTTCAGCATATTTGTAAATGGTCTGGAAAGGGGAAGAAAATTGAGGGGATAGTTGCAGATGATATAAAATTGCTGAGGATAATAAAATCTAAATCTGATTGCAAAATGTTGCAGAAGGATACTGAGATGCTACGTGACAGGGAAATGAAACAGCAGATATAATTCAGTGTTGGTAGTGCTTTGCATGATAAATGCAAAATTACATTAGAAGTGAAAAGTGACTGCCTATATAACCAAATGGACTTTTGATATTACTAATCAGAAATGAGATTGTGAAATTACTTCAAAGAGTCTCTGAAAATAGCAGCTTAATGTTCAACAGTGATCAAAAAAGCACAGAGCTGGAAATTACTAAGAAAGGATTTGTGAACAAAACAAAACAAAACATCCCTTTGTTTGTATAGATCCATGGTACACTCAGATTTGAATGTGTCAGTTCTCCTTCCCCACTTCAGAAAATATATAGTAAAGCAAAAAGGGATGATAGGAGTGATCAGAAACTTTGAATTAAATCATATGAGTAGAGATGAAGCTGACTAGAAATTAGAAAAGGGGTCAATTTGGGAAAGAGGTGATAAAGATTGACTAAAACAAGATTATGTAATCACAGATTTCACACAGATGAACAGGGCAGAACTGTTCAGTGTTTGACACAGTGAAAATCCCTGTGGCACCCAATGAAGTTTTGAATAGTGGATTTCAAAGAAATAAAATTAAATACTCAGACAGGCAAAATCTAAGTGAAATCGTAGAATCCACAGAGTTTTCTGGAGGCCTAAAGTATGAATAGATGCAAGGAGTAATCACACAGTTTAAGGATAAGAGGTCCTTGAGCAGCTGTTAAATAGGTAACAACTTTCGAGAAGCCTCTAAGTCTGACTGATAGGAAGATGGCAAAACATTCCCTGAGAGGAACCATTCTGTATTCATCCTGTTTCCTACACTGCTCACCTGAGTGTCTCCTCATGTTCTTCCTTTGAGATGCTGAGCAGTTGCTCCTTCATCTGACTCAGTGCAGCTCTTACAGTGTCCTCATTCCTTCTTTTTAATTTCTAACTCAAGAAACATCCAAACAGGTCATAACGCCTCTTCTTAATGGCGAAATTCAGCCTCTCCAAGGCACAGAAGAGCTCCAGTTCAAGAAGGCCTAACAATGTGCAGATTCAGTTCCTCTTTCTGGCTTTTGTAGGTTCCCGTGCAGCTCCTGGTATATTTTGAACAGTGAACCTGAATGACTTCAGTGCAAGAGTTTTAAAAACATTCTGGAAATGTTACTAAAATTGTATATACATATATCTCCATGTATTCACCATGCCTCTTTACCCCCAGTACAGCTCCAGGCATTTGTGGCTGTGCTGCATCTCAGAGGACTGTGTCTCATGAAGAAAATCTGTAAAACCTTGGTAGTCAAAAAGAGTCAACTTCCCAATTTTTAAATGATGTTTGTAAAGTGTAGTTGTGGCCAGTGTAAGGGTGCTGAATTTGGAATACAAAGTATCTGGTTGGATGTCTGCTACATTATCACAAGTGTAACAGAGGGCTCCAGGTCAATGCCAAAGTGAAATTATGAAGTTCTTTTTCATCCTCAATGTATCTGTTTTTCTGTTACTTGATATCCAAAGAAAATACCAGGAGCCAAACAATCCTTATTTTTGAATCTGATTTTGCTATTTGAACTAGGTTATCAACTGCGATTTCATCATCAGGCCTATGCTTTGGGCAACAACACACCTAGGAAATACACTATCTCCTACAAATCTCCAGAACTCCGGACAGACTTCACAATCTGGATAAATCTGGATATTACTTAAGTGACCCTTGATTGTTTTGGTGTTTTTTTTTTTCCTTTCTTTTTCTAAAACTTGGGAATTTGAAACTCAAAAATATGTACAGGCTCAGAAATTACCTTGTCTTTACTCCTCATTAACACTAAATGCATTATCACCCAAGGGTGAAGAAAACAGGTCAGGTAGGCAATCACTGAAATTGGCATCTCTTCTCTCTCAGGTGGCCAGGTGACATTTCACTTACAAAACTGTTAAAACAGAGTGTTAACAACAGATTTAGTTTATTTTCTATCTACTTAATAGAGAACTGTTGTTCCTATCTTGACAGTTATGTGGAAAGTAGGAGGCATTTGATTTATAAAAGACATTAAACTGAGTCTGCTTTATAAACTAAAAGGGAATAATTATAAAACTTTGTGAAAAAGGAAACAGTTTTCAGCAATTTATGAACCGAGACAAGACTCTCTTGCTTCAATGGGTGGTAGTGGAAGCCACTGTTATAAGGAACAAACTCAAACTGTGAGATTTACATCATCAGTTTTGAATATTCTTTTCTCCTCAGCCCCACAAATGGAGGCAATCTTATCTAGGGTACTGGTTCACATATTTTCCAGCACCATGAAATTATTTGCAGTAGGACTTGTTTGTTATTTACGAGATGGGCAATAAAAATGGGGTTCTTGACTAAAAAAATTACCACACAAAAGAGCTTTCTTGTGGGCTTCCAGGTGTTTACGCAGATCTAGGTGGTCCTCTTTCATCTAATTTAAAAATTGAAAAGGTTGAGACTACTGTGGTCAGTGAATTACAAGCTCATGCATATTTATATTGTAGTTTGGTGTTATCTATAAAGAAAAAAATCTGTCTAAGGTCTGAACAATATGAGCATGTGTTTACATTGTTTGATGGTAAACGAACATTTTGGTGGGATTTTAATTGCTAAATAATAAATGAATTCTGTAGGTTACTCTAAATGATATCTCCTTGGAAGGTATGTAAAGCAGGAGAATCTTTTAGGTGCTTGCAGCTGTCTGGAACTGCTGGTATGTTGCAGCTGTGGTCCCACCGAGTTTGTACAGCAAAGACTGCGTGTGCAAACTTTCAAGCACTGCAAAAGTTGCAGAGGAATGCTTGTCCCTCTGGAATTTCAGTGACCTCTAAGTCTTTTCATGTTGCTACTGAACATTTCTGGAATAGGATTCCAATTGCAAAAAGTGGAAAAGCACCTTCAGTTTTAAGGGTTTTTGAGTTTGGTTCTTGCTAAGCAAAAATTAGCCCAAAGTCAATATTCACTTAACCTATTCAGAATTGTAAAAATACAATGCAATTCCTAATTTCACTCTTAAAAGAATTTTTCAAATTAAGTATCTTCATTCCTCACTTGAAGAATTATCACATCTTCTCCATCCTACCACCACCTTCTCCTCCCAAGTCTCTTTGGTTTCTAATGTACTTTTAGTGCATAAGGCTGAAGACCTTTTAACAAAGGATTCTTTTTACAGCGAGGTTTAAGGAAATCACTTTCTAACATGCCAGGATCCCAGACTGTTCAAGGCCTTGTAAATGTGACAAAGCTCTACTTGAACTGCAGTCAGAAAGGAACTGCAATCAAATATGGAACATTATGCAATGAACTTACAGCAGTTTGTCCACTTTAATGTTGTTTCTACATGAAAAATCTGCTAGAAATTTGGTAGATAATTTTGCTCTGGAGTTCAGGTGTTCTGTGGATTGTCCAAACACTGAAATAATCCTGTATTTTTTTTATTGTCTCTTTGCCATTGTTATAAAAAAAACCCAAAACCAAACAAACCCACAAGAATCTCAAGAATATTCAAGAGGACAGTCTCCAAATCCATTTCTCACATCACTCCAGTCTTTAACCCATACCAGTCCCTGTGGATAGGAATCATTTAGAGATATTTGGTTATTCCTGGAGGTACATCCCGATGTCAAGCAGATGCAGTCAAGCTTTCCTAGTGCAACTGAGAGCCTGGAATTTTAATGCATGCCTAATTAGGTCCCTCGCTTCAAATGGCTTTGCTCCCTGGTCTCCTTACACATTTTAGAATATATTTTTCATAGGTAATTGTATCTCCTCACACATATGTGCCTAACAAGTATGAGAAGCAGGAAAAGGTTGTGTGTCTCTTCATCCAAACGTGTGGAGCTGAATATTGACCAGTTTTATAGCTGAGATACTGTTTCAGCATCAAGCTTCTAAGTCTCTTCCATTACTGGCTGTTAGAGAAGGGTATTTGCACAAAAGCTTTCAATGCAACTTCTTCAGCCCAGGTTGGAGAGAACTCTGTGGAACCGAGAGTTTGAGGTTATAACCCAGTGACCCTTAGCAGCCTCACATTTGCATATGGTAGAGGCCCTAAAGAGAATCGTTTAGATCTTAACAAGCTGGAAAATGTGTCTGTCTAAGGCTGGCGGTGGATTACCACTAACATATTGCACGTAATCACACTATATATTTTTTAGGTTACCTATGTAGTTTAGGAGAGTAGCAAGGGATTTAGGACATGCCTGCAGTTTAAGAAAATTTGGCTAAATAGCATACAAATTAGTGTTTGAAGGCTTGTTTTTAAAAAGTCATTAGGTGCTAGAGCTAATGACTAGTGACAAAGGCAAATATTCTATCAGAAGAGCCAGTATTGAAAGAAATGCCATCTTTTTATGTCTATTACAGGGAGGTAGATCAGTGAGCTATGGGGTGCCAGCAGGAAAGCAGGTATTTTTAATATGCTGGTTAATTTACCATTAGTCATTGCCTAAAAATACTGCTCTTTGAGTTACATCAGTCTGTCCGATGAGGTAGATGGAGTGTTACTTTAATAAATCTAACCTTGCCCCTGCCTGCTGGGCTGGGGTGGTAAGGGAGCGGTGGTACCAACAGTGCAGCAACTACCAGACCCATCCCATGAGCTCAGGTACGTGTAAATGCAAATTGTTGTGGCAGACATAAAGCAAGGTTCAAACTGGCTCTTCCTTCAGGAAGAACCTGTCAAGTGACCACAGTTCTACCCCACAGGCTCAGATGCTCTGCGATGCATCAGTGGGTCTTTGACAATTTTATGAAGAGCTCTGAATTGTTCATTCATTGTAAAGTTACCCCAAAATAGTGAAGTCCCTTCTGAGAACATACACACAGCTTTCAGTTGCCTATTTTATATCAACATCCCTAGATTTTCATACCACTGAAATTCCTCAGCACAACTCACTCTGGTGAAATGTTCTGTACAAAATCAGCTGCTAAAATAGAGAATAATTGAATGGCAAATTCTGAACAAACAATGTTGACCCTTGTAAATGTGGCATTTCCATTCTAGATGGCATTTTTTTTTCTAAATGTGTATGTACTGCAGACAAGCCAATGCACATCATATTCAAAACACTTATTTTACATTTGCTTTCATGGAAATGAATCATAAATGTACTCATTGATATGTACTTATTCAAAAAGCTCAGAAATTTTTCATTTTCCTGTACTTACAAGTACAGACTTACAGCAGCTATAAAGACCAGTCAAGGCATGTCTGTCCTGCTACAAATACACAATCTCCCTCTCTCTGTCAGTATATTTGGTAATGTTTCATTTTATCTGTTTTTAAACACTTTATAAATACTTACACTTTGTTTAGCTTGATATATAATATTTAACTGATATTCTGGAAACTAACAGCTCTCTCTTTTCTCTTTTGTCATTAATTCTTTCATTTTCAGTTTAAGATAATCACTTCCAGTTGTTTTATCATTTACATAACTCAGAATAATTCCGCTCATGTATTTTTTTCTTTCAAATGTTTTGGGTAATAACACATTTTAGTATAAATTACAAAGCTAGTAACCTTCAATAGGTTGCTAACTTGTCCCAGAAAACATACTTGCTTTTTCTGTATTACAAATTCCTATACAAATTACCTTTTCCTAACTGTTTTCTGGATATTCTTTCCTGTTTTTTTGCTTCTGCTGCTCTTTCTTCCCAGTGATTGAGTTCAAATGACAGCAGGGATTAATAGCTGACCATTTTCAAGGGAGAAGATGTCAAATTTTGGATAAAAATAAGGGTTTGAAAGAATGGAAATATGACTACCCATTATGAGAAAGGAAATCTGAACCCAGAGTCCTCTGACATCTCAATGATTTTTTCAAAGCTAGAGAGAGCTCAGATGGTTTGATGATCTCTGTGGGATATTCTGCATAATCTGCTGTCAATTATGGAAAATAATTACAAAGTAGACTGGAAATCACGTAAACTGAGTTATTCTGAGCTCAGAAGGCTGTTGAGCAGTAGGTCCAGAAATGCTAGAATCACAGGATAATGGGATTATAGGCTTTGATTAATTTCCATAAAACATCACTGATGCAGATTTGGACAGTGCTTTTCAGGGGAGCTGACATACAAAATACCACCAGGACATATGAATAAAAGCAGCATCTTCTTATGAGTGACTGTTACCATTAAAGACTCTTATTCAGAATTTACTGTAGGAGAGCTGATAAATCCAGGCCATGAACTCCATGACTGTTCCAAATGGCCCTTTCACACATCATCTTAAAATTTGCTTTGTCTTCTTCATTAGCTGTGTGTGAATTTGAATTCATTGAACAGCTTGTATATAAAACTTCAACAAAGTTAATGCCACAGATTCCACCTTTTTCTCTCTGTTTCTGTCCTCATTTTCGAAACACAGTTTTATTGCTAACCTTGCTTTCTAGTCTTGTTCTTCTTTGGCTGAATTAGATTTTGAGCCTATTAGCTGCGACAGAGTCCTGTTGAATATCAATCACAAGGGAAGGGAGTCTGTCATGCACAGCATAGGAAACTATTGAAGGGATGATAGCATCTTTCACTTCTAGGTACAGGCTGATTGGAAAAGTGAAAAAGAAATGTTGCCCTTACAGGTGCCATTGCATAATTGCTTATCACGTTGTGAGGATTTGCACCTTCCTCTGAGATATAGTAAAGGCAGACCACCAGACTTTGATGGCCCAGTAGTCTGATCTGCCATGACAACCCTTTATGTTCTGATATATGTGACCTGTCAGTCTCTATACTGGAAAGATAAAAAAATTAAGTATTGGTGAGTGAAGACTAAAGTACGTGGAAAGAAATTTCTAAAGGAACAGTTTTCCGTTGTCAGTGTGCAGTGAGCTACTGTTGTGGAAATGAGGCCATAAATGACAGCAATCTAGATTAAAAAAATTACTGTAACAACTATAGTTCAAATATTTAGCTTTATTTACTTAGTTACATGAGAAAGCACTGCTCTATGAATAAAGATAAGGCAGCTTTTTTAGGAACACAAAACTGAAACTGGGAGACTGTTTGAGGTTAGAGTCATTCACAGACTAGTTGCAGTTACGCAAATGGTAAGAATTTCTCAGCACTTCATAGAAAAATATTTAGAATCCAGAAAAATTGATTGCCAAGCCCTTGATAATGCATTTCCTGAGGTAATCATATCATAAGGATATGCACGGAAGTTGATAATGTAGATGATGTCTAGTGGGCATGGCTGGTTTTCTCTGTTTAAGTGCTCTTAAGGGTCTTTGTAATTGGAGTGTAATTGCATAAATGTATGCATAGATGACTTGTTTATTTGAAGAGCTGAGCTCTGTGAGATCCTGAGTGCTGTAAAGTCCTGTCAGCTCTTAGAACAGAGTTTTGCAAGGGCTCTAAATGCTAAGCAAAACAAAAGACATGGCTGTTGTAGCTTATTTTACTTTTGAAATGATCCAATTTTGTTATAAAGAGAGCAAAATAAATCCAGCATCAAATGTGCATCAGGTACCTCATTCCTTAAGGACTAGTAGTTCCTGCTAATTACATGAGTTAGGTGGAATGAAGAAACAACTAAAATAACTGCCTGAAAAACATTGTAAATACAAGGACCGATGGACAGTAAATTTTATGTAGGGCACGTCTTTGGTACCCACTTTTCAGAGACCAGAAAGGTTTTAATTTGTCACAAGAGGTTTCCATCTGATGCCTCCTGTTTGATGTGACAGTCTGTTCCTTCCTTTGGCAGTGTGGTTGATTCAGTCAAACAGTTCGTGCTACATCCTGTCACATTGTCCAACCATGGCTTCAGAGACTTCACAAACACAGCACCTCTGGTTCTGGAAAGGCTGAGTACTGAAAAAGCTGCTTAAGAGGAGCGTTTGATTTTAACTTGTTCTAGCAGGTACTTGGCTTGATTAAGAAAAAAAATTACCTCCCTTCTCTCATAGAGAATATTATCATATTCCTTACAGGCAACTACATTTAAAATGATAGTAAAGGAGGCAGTTTTACAATTTTTTTTTTTAAATGAATGTTTTACACATCATAAATGCTCCAGGTACATGAATAATATAAAGATGTGCTACCAAGGAACCTGATCTAGTTGCTTTTATTCTTTCTAGATTTTTTCCATCATTTAAATAATAACAATAATAAAAAATTTAATATATTGTTAAATCCTTTTTATTCTTCTTAATCTTTTGTATCTCTTTACAAAGATACGGTAAAGCTGCTGTTAAAGAATTAAGTGTGCATAGCATGTTATTGGCTGGATTAATTGTTTGGGGCTGAACACTGATGTACTTCTGATTTTAGAATAATGGAACTCAATGCTTAGCTCTTCCACAGATATGATGTATATGACCTTTGGCAAGCCAGTTTGGCCAAGGTCTAGCAAAAAGTTAAACATTTATGCAATTAGAAACTAACATTTATTTACTTAAAGGCACATCAAGGTGCTAATTGCACTGCGCCTCTGTTTCTCTCTTCCTCTTACTTTTTTTAGTTTAGACAATAAAAGTGCAAAAGACCTTTCAGTGTGTATGAAGTATATCCAGCACAAGAGAGTTCCTGGTAAGTGGTGCTTCCAAGGAAACACTCTTACGCATCCTGCTCACTGCACTCCAGCTGACCTAATGGAAGTGCTTGCATGAATAATTTGAGCTCTTTGTATATAATCACACAGGAAAATTGTATTTCCCTGGGAAAAAAAATTGGGCCCCCTTTTCCTTGCAGGATACACGTTCTTCATTGTGGTAGGTTTGGTCTCTTAGTGTAGCCTTCTAGTCTCTGACCTCAGTGTCAAAAAGCTTCCTTTTTATTGTTGAGTTTTCTCTAACTTGCTCCCAGATGTCTGATGCAACCAATGGCAATAAAAGAAATCAAACAAAGAAATTTAGAATTCTATTAGGAGCCACAGAAATGATTCCCTGAGCTGTCCATTGATTTAAATAAGTAATTTACCAAAAGATATTTAATGGACTGTTTTAAAAGTAAAATCAGCTACAGCAGTGATGTCTTTTTTGTTTGTTTTTCCTGCCTCATTATCTCAACAAATATATTGTAATAGAACTTTCTTGTATTATGGTTGTACATGCAGTTCAGACCTCTGTAAACTTAAAAGTACCAGTTACTAACAAATGGCTGTATATGCTAGTTGAGTATGTACCATAAAATATTATAGATGTGCTATGAAGTATTTTATAAATATAAAACCAGAGGAAAAATCAAGCACAAACCAGTTTAAAGCTCAGGTAAAAAAATGAGAGCTGTTCTGAATTGTCAGTGAAATTTTCACCATTCTTATTTAGAAATCTGATTTCTGTGAATGGTTTCTGTGGTTTTAACTCCATATACTATATGTGTCACCAAGAATATGCTTGAATTTGGTGCAGTCAAATTCTACAGCAAGAGTTTATCCAAGTCAGAAATGCCTATTAGTAAAAATCATTATGCACTTGCACACGTGCATGTTTATTTACATATATTTATGCTTTTGGAGAAATTGTGAGACAAAAAGATGTGTGAAATTAGACTAGGTGAGAACAAGAAGCAAATTCTTTACACCTCAGCATATAATTTGCATTTGTGCATCTGCACTCCAGTTTGCTGCCTTTCTCTTGGGCCTCTCTGTAGCAGAGTTTGTAAAAACCAGGTACTTTATTGCAGGGTCTCAAACTGCAATAAATGAATAGATACCTTGTCAGAGATGGCAGCAGCAAGCCCTCTGCCTCTGTGTATAAAGATGTACATGCTGGAATATTGTTTACTCTGGTAATTTTGTTTAAAATTTAATCTCATTATAGGATTTTGTTAATGAATCATTTCTATACATATCAGAAAGCACTGATGCAAGTTATATCTTCAGTCTTACAGTTTGGATCAAACCCTTACCTGCTGTTTATTTGGAATCCCTACTTTATTCCTCTACTCCCCAGCTCTTGGGCACAAACTAAGATCTGAAACACCACCCTGCACTCCTAGAACTGCTCTAAAATCATACTGATGTCATTAGGACCTTCTAAATGAGTAGCTTTGTTGGCAATACAGAAAAAGGTGTTCTTTGTCTTTGAGAAAGATTCCCCCCAAGCCACGATCAATCTAGGAAGTGCTGCTGGGTCCATGGATGTTAATGGTTCCATTAGGCCCTGCATTTATGTCGTACAGTGTCCCTGCAGGTCATTGTCTGTCGTGTTTTTTTAAACCAAGCAATGTCTCTTTCAAGTACAGAAGATTAAATTTTGCTTGACAGCCCAAATTTTTTTTCCCTTTCTTTGTTTCTGAGGCTAATTCTGACCGTCGTGAGTTTTCCAAAGTGCACTTTTGATTTATAAAAGTCCTTCAGTTAATTAAACCCTAACAATTTTCATGTTTTTTTTCTTCACACTCTGGTAGCACTAATGTGCTGTTCCTGCAAACACCCACGAAATATAAATTAGTATGGCAGCTTCTCTAAAAAACAAGATTCTTTTAGTTAACTGAAAGTGCATGTGGCTCCTTTGGCTTTGGCCGTGCACTGGATCTGCCTGGGACAGGGTAAATGTTTTCCTAGTAGCCTAGAGAATGATGTGTTTTGGATCTGTGGATGGAGCAGTGCTGGTAACACAGCAGAGTTTGGCTGCTGCTGAGCAGTCCTTGCACAGGGACAAGGCTTTCCCTTTTTCCTCCTCTGCTTCCTCAGTGAGTCAGCTGGGGGTGTGCAAGAAATTGAGAAGGGGCACAACCAGGACAGCTGACCCGAAGTGACCAGAGGGATGTTCCATGCCAGATAACGTCATGCACAGCAATGGTCCCAAACGACGGGAAGGGGACTCTTGGGCAGGTGGCCATTGGTCAGAGACTGCTGAGCACCAGGGAACTTGAGAAAAGTGAAGAGTGAGGGCCTTTGCAACACTTGTTTTGGTTTTTTCTTCTACTTCCTTTCACTTATTTAACTGACTTTAATTTATCTGGTTCTGTGAGTTTTCCCACTTCTCTTCTCCCTAATCCCTCCCCTGTCCAACCTCTGGGGCCATGAGCGAGCAGCTGTGTGGTGCAGCTGCTGGATGTGGTCAACCCACCACAAGAAGGAGTTGGGAAGGAAAGGACTGGGGAAGGAAAGGAGAGCCCTCATTGTTACAACGTTTTAGACTCTGTAGTGCATGTAAGTACCCATATGTCTAGTCTACCATGACAAGATGTTAGAAACTCTTGTTTGACTCTGCTACCGTATGATTTACCTGAAGAACTTTAGAAATCCTATTGTGTAGGAGACTACCATATTCATGGCTTGAGTATCCTGCGAGAAGCAATGACATCTTGTAGTAAGAAAAGTATGTGAAGATCATAGCTGGAGACTAGGAAGAGGCTTGGATAAAAAACGTGTTATAAATACATAAAATTATATGTTAGATAACTTAAAAATTTGTATTAGTGTAATAATTATAGATTTGATGAGTCCCTTAAAGTATCACATTTAGTATTGAAAGGAGGTTATGCCAAACAGGGAATTATCATACTTGAGCAGGAATAATAGTGAAGCTTCTCTGTTGAGGTAGTAACTGATTTTATTTTGTATTTTTGCTAAGGACTATGGGATAAAACAATACCCCAAAGACGGAGAAGACTAGATTTCCCAAAGTGACTTGCAAATGTATGAGAAAGAGCTAAACTACCTCACCTGTAGAACTGCATTTCAATTTAGTAATATAAAATGCAAAGTCCTGATTTAGGTAGATAAATAGAAAAATGTTAGCTGTCAACTGGAAGATTTCCTGTTCAAAATTCAGTAGTAGAGAAGACTCAGATAAAACAGACTTCACTGTATGATGCAGCCCTGAAAAAAACCCAATCTTTGCTGAGTTGAGTGAGTAGAGATGAGGGGAAAGATCCATCGTGTAAGATCTAGACACAATAATATATCCTGTTCTTACTGTGTGCAGGTGCTCCTGTTTGAGAAGGACTAATTAATGCTGGAATGTAAGCCAGAAAAAAGGCAAACAGTCTAGAATGAAGTCTTTTTTTTTAATAAGAAAGCAGGAATAAGATAGCTTGGTTTGTTTAACTTATCAAATGAAATGCAGGTGCTGCATGCAGATGTATTGGCTGAAAAACACCAGGGAGGGAAAACAACCATTTACCTAAAAGAAAAATCTGGCATAAGAATGAACTGGGACACAACTACATTTAGGCAGGAAATGATTTCTAGATGTCTGATGTTTGAGTTTCTGCATTGTCCTTCTAGGAAGAGTAATGGTAGTAAAAATCCCTCTCTCCCTAGATAATTTTGGAGATTTTCTTTAATCAGCTTATGAAAGGGATTGTGTGACACAGCTGGATGATAGCAGGGACTGAATTTGTTAATTTAGGAAGTCCATTCTAGCATGTTGTTCTATGTATTGGTAGTTTCTTCTGGGTGCCAGAAGCAGGAAAGCACAGTGTGTGAGGTGTACACAGGTATTTCTGCTCTCACAGAGAACTGTCGTGCTGCCAACATTATCTGTAATGAAACCACTCATGACTCAGAAGGCTCTGAAATGGCAATTGCAGTTGTTACAATTCATTGAATTTTCCATTGCTGGGAAGTGTGCCTTATCTTTAGTTCTTAGCATTTGGAAGCTTTTAGCCTGATCAGCAGGCTTAAGTGAAGTGTCATTTCTCTTTCAGTTTTTCCATTTTTCTGGCCCATGGGATGTTTTGAGAGTCTGAGACACACAGTGTGTGAAGCCCATATAACCAGGAAGGCCATGGCAGATTTTCCATGAAGTGTTTTAGTCAGGCTTTCCCTTGGAAGGCAGAGTCCCTCTTAGAAAGTGCAGAATAAGTGCACAAGGAACTTCTTTCCTTTTTATGTAGTACACTCTCCCCTGAAGCACCACTGCCTCCTAATGTTCCCAAAGCCACATCCTCTTAAATACACAAAGAGCGATTTACCAAAACGACCTAAAAATCCAGGGTGACTAAACACAAATATTCTTGATTTACTCTGTTATGCCTGTTTGCTAAGTTCAGTTATTTATGTGAATGCCTTTCTCAAAGGGCAGCTGATGTGCGGCATCTTTAGCGTGAGGGACAGGCTTCCAGAACTGACTGAGTGTCTTAGTAAAGCAGTGCTTTGAATATCCTTGGAAACTGTCAGTAGCACTTTAAAAATCCTGAGAAATGTTTTTCTCATCGGTTGTGTGGAGGAATCACGGAAAACTTATGAGTGCATAGGAAAGCAAATTATATTGCTGCAGTTCTTTCCTCTCTCTATAAAAACTAGCATGGAAGAGCTCTGATGTCCTAAAGTGGTTTATAAAATGAGGAGCACATATCTCAGGAATATGGAATATATTGTCTTTGTAGGTGCTTGTCATGAGAATCTACAATTTTTTCACCTGCTGGTTTTCCCTACCAAGCAATCCCTGTGATAAGAGCAAATTCTTTCACTCTTTATTTAAATCAATGTCTCATCCATTGGGATAACTTGTTCATTGGGTTAAGTTGCTAATAGCAAATTTTCTTGAGTGGATGGAGAGAAGTTTTTATTTTTAAATAAGTAGCTTGATTTAACCAAGTGGTGTAATTTGGTTAAGGGGAGAAAGAACAGGTAACACATGCATAGACCAAAGAGTTTATTTAAAATACTAACAGTGGCTCTAGTCAGGAAACAATGCTGAACAGACAGAAAAAAATTGACTTGCAAATAGGTCTTTGGGAGGTTATAACTCAAGTTGCATGTATTATTCAGGCAGTAATAAAGCCTGGAATCTCCATTTGGAGATAAATATTTAATTGTGCAAGGCACTGCACAGGTAAAATACAGGGGGGAGTGGTCCACTCACCAATCACCACTTTCCCAACAACCCCTTTCCCAATTTAATGAGAAAATGTGTGCAAGAAAGAAACATGGGGCACTGCACCATAACAATGAACATTTTGAAATCATTGTTGAGATTTCTGAAGACACAGTGGTAGCTTTGCAATCTTCGTTTCTATACTTTAGCAGTCCATATGTCCTGTTAGTGAGTCATGCCTTTATTTTACAGGAACGAAACAAAATGTGCCTCAAAGGATGAGCAGGTGGAAGCATGACGGGAGTTTTCAGGCTCACCATTTGCAGAATTCCTGTTCGTTTTAGGTCAGGTTTGTTAGACCATCAAAGCTCACATCTATTAGCTTTGATTTAATTCAATATTTAGCATCCATTTTTGTTGGTGATTGTTTTTCAGAGTTTTTCTGATGCTAGGGAGCAGCTGATACAGTGAGAGTCAGAGGTGCAGGGACCCTGCAGAGTCTGATTCACCTGCTCGTATCCTGCTGTCTCAATGACTGGTGTGGATACTCTGCTAAGAACAGCCACTGAAATAATCTGGCAGGCAAATAATTTAATCACTGTCATTCATTTTCTAGATGTTGAATGTGAAAGGGACAGGTGAAAAATAAGGATGAAAGGAGGTAAAAGCTCTGGTTTTGGCTGCTGGTTTCTATTCCTTTCAGCTGCTTTTACAAGTAGCTTATTATTTAGTCTAGCCAGTAGGGACTTGTAATTTAGTAGCCATGACAATGGATCGTAGATAATCTGCGTAAGCAGCATAGGGCATCACCGAGAGTACATTCATCTGTTATTTTAATCAATTAATTCAGGAAAAATGATGATGAAATAGACCACTCTCTCAGCTTTACCTCAAGTTTTGACGGGAGAGGCATGTCAATGACTAATTTTTCAACTACAAGCAATTTCTCTTGGTGGATTTTAACAATAACTTTAGGTCTTAATTTGAAAATACAAAAACTATCAAAACACAGAAGCTGTATCCTCCTTCTCACCAGTCTGAGGCATGTCCCAGGTGAGTTCCTGAATTATTTACATTTGTGTAACCACGACTCCAATACGTCTGTCCTCTGCTGTCAGTGGTGGAGGCTGGGGAAGGGTAAATGCAGCTCACAGCACAGCATGAGGTTAATGCACCCCTTCTGTTGAATGTTTAGGATTCAGGAATTGTGGGGTAGGAGAAAAAACTCCTGTCTTGATTGTTGCACTTAAGTGTTTCTCTAGGGCACTTATCACACTAGAAAATACAAACCATAATCCAAATGATAAGTATTATAAATAAATGCCTGGAGAAAAGTTTTGCTGCCATTGCGTGTAAAGAGTGCCATTATCCATAAATGGAGGAAGCAACTGAAGAATGCACAGGTGAAATACTTTGTGGTTATTTGGTTTTAGTACCTTGTATGCCTATCTGTCTCCAATCTTTGCTGTGATAATTGCAGGGAGTTATTGTGAATGGATCATTGATTACCATACATGACTGAATGCAGCCAGGGTAGGGAGCAATGTTAAACATTGATCATTTCTGTGTCAGTGTTTGATGGCACTGTATCATTACAAGGAAACCATGACAACAAAAAAGTGTGGGGATTTTTTCCTTTAAAATAAGACAAAAAGATGGTTGATGCAAAGGCATGGTATTAATTACTCATTGCATGGCGCCTTCATGAGTTCCCATTCCAAGAACTCTTGCTTCCATCTCTATGGTACAGAGCTGGCAGTTGCTAATCCACTCTTGAAGATAAGAAGTTATTTTGTGCTCTCCAATTTCTTCTTTTTGGGAAGAGGTATAATCAGATATCTTCAAGAAGTTTATTTTGCTGTGCTGGTGGCTCACACAACGCTGCTAATTGTTCTATTTACTAAAGCATCTCTAGCCTTAGCATCTGTGAGCTGCTGCCACTAACTGGGTGCATGAAATAAACTGGGGTGATAACATCAGGCTTTTGTTGTTTCTAATTTGGCTCATGTGTGCTTACAAATGTCCTGTGACTTTATACCTACTCACAGCTGGAACAGTTTTCAACTGTATCAGAAGCGTTAGTTTAAGTAGGATTGGCATAAAGCCTTCTGGATATAGTCTTCTGAATCTACTTCCAAGGTTTTTGCCTGTAACAAACAACAGAGAAAACAACTTCCAAGTGCTCTAAATGTAGCACGACCATCTGTTGACTTCAGAAATGAGCTAAGTAATGGTGATGTCTTTTCTATGTCTTGGAACCAGAGAATACTTAAATTGTTTTCTTTTCCTTATCTTTTCTCATTCTTTTTTAAAATTTGAAGTCAATTCTAACACCTGTGTTTTGGATTGGAACGCATGTCAAGGCACACTTCTAATGGTCATTTCAGCTGTGTCTAGAAAAGGGCACAGAGACTGGCAAGAGGGGTGATGGGTATAGGGAGGGAAAGGGCAAGATTACAGTGTCACTATTCTGGTCTAAAAATCTCCAGCCACTGACTACTTCTTGTCTGCCTCTCCTGGTAAATGTCACTGTGCAGACACTGATCAGACAGTAGAATGCTTAGGAGTTTATTTTGAGTTAATGGGCTGGTGGAAGTTGAGACTGCGCAACATGATAAAGAAAACCATTTCTTTTTTTCAGAAGTATCAATTTTCACAACGTAGCCACACCTTAGGAAAAGAGGAGGAGAAATGAACTCAGTTTATGGGAAGCTTCTATACACAGTTGTCAGGAACAAGGAAGGAAAGGAAAACAAGAACAACTCTTATTTAAAGAAGTGTGTTTTAATGTACCTTGTGTATCACAATGACTGTAGCTCAATATAGAATTGATTTATACCACGCATTTGAAAAGAAAACCCTAGAGACCAGGCATATTTTTTTTAGCCAAATGTCCCAAAACACTGTTGATAAGGGACTTGGAAAAAAATTCTATATACATCCCATCATCCTGAAGGCAATGAAATATCAATGAGGATAACACAGTAGGAATTGTGGCCTGAGAGGAGAAAGAATCTTTCATTCAAATCCCATAAGATCACTTCACTATTTATATTCAGCGCATTCCCAGAAAACAGACTGAAGGAGGAATCAAATGGAGTTTTATAACTTCATAACTTTTACAAGTCTCTTTAAAGCTCTTCATTATTATTCACTCTTCAAAGACAGTCTGTGGCGTTACAGAATATTAGAGCAGCAGTCTGGAAAAAGCGAGCTTTGAGAACCAATTACTGGAAAGCAATACTACACATTACGCATTTATCTGTTACAAAACACATTTATCAGTTACCTTATCAAGACTGCATAAGGACTGATTTGGAGAGGAGTGTCTGCCTTCATGACATTCAGTGCTAATAAATCACCTGCCAGAAGTCCTTGGGGAATGTACATGTGACTAAAATTAGTGCACACATCGTAATACAAATGACATCCATGGCTCAGGTTGGTGGAAAGCAGTGTCCTTAACATTGTTACATCTTCAGCATAAGTGAGGTTAAGTAATATCTGGCTCCATACCCTGCAGTTCCATGTTGCTCCTAAATGCTGTAGTCTCTGAATAATATCTTGTAATTTACCCAGCACAAGAAGTCCCAAAGAGGACTACATGATATCTTCCTCTTTCTCCCCTCCTGAGGGCCAGTGCTCTGCTTGACAAATTAATGTGGGATATGATTTAACTTTCAGGTCTTAATAATTTAATTTTGTGTATGTTTACTTGCAGTGTTCTAAGGTTTCCATTAAATATGTATTTATATTCCCCCCTGCCCCTCCCTGCATTGCCCCTTGTTATAGAAGTGTTTGTGTCTGGGAAGCAGGGATTGGTCAGTATTGTGGGAGTTGTTCTTGTCATGAGTGGACTTATTTAAAGGAGAGCTTGTATTGCTATCTTCTCTAAAGATGCCTGGACTCTGAAATCATCTGATTTCCTTTGCAATGTTCATAGTTAGATCCTTCTGACCAGCCATGGTCTATCCTTAGCTCTCGTGTATGTCACCTTGACCTCTGAAATCTCTATTATAAGTCAGCAAAGAGTAAGTTTTTAATAGTAAGAAAAGTGAGGTAAGAATATGTGTGCATGTGCATGTATGTGATGTGGGAGACAATGATCAAAGGAATTGACTGATATCTGGTCTCCATCAGGAAAAGCAAGCTCTGCATGACTCAGGAGGTATGTTCCAAACCTTCCCATATTCCTAGTTTGAATGGCAGCTTCGTATTGCAGTTCTTTTACAAAAACAAACATTGGCATAAAATTGTGTATTTTTTAGGACTAACACTTTAACAGCAATCATAGTAGCAGCTTTGTCAAGAGCCTTTGCTGCAGGAAGAGTTGGTATATGCAGTTTGCTGTAGTGACTGACAAATGGATTGACTGAAGCAAGAAAAAACATGTTGGGAAGAAAGAACACGTGACCTAGACTTACAAGTGGTCAAGCTACTAACATCCCCTGGTGTGTGCCAGTGGGACAGGGAAGGCAGGAACAAGATGAGATCAAGCAAAGCCAAGCTGTTGGGCAGTGAGATATAAGCTCCTTGAGAAGTTTTGCCCCGAGGTTCAGAGCTAAGGCCCTTGGAATTCCTCTAGGTGAGCGTGGCTCGGCTTGTGATCCGTGTAATGCTTTCATCCGGCTCACCCCTGCTTCCCTGGAGCAGACAGGGAGCAGCTGATGGCGGGATGGAGCAGCTCACACAGCTGAATCAGCCCCCCAGGCCTGCCACAGACACAGCACTCGAGTCTGTTGGTGCTGCCAGGGGTGGGGGGCTGCCAAGTGCAACCCCGAGGCTCTGGGTGAGGCTGCAGCAGGAGCAGGATGGTGCTGCTGGTGATCACTGCCAGGAGGGCTGGGAAGGGAGGCAGTGCCCTGGGGTGGGCGCGGGTTCTGTGGAGCTCAGAGACAGACATGTCTGCAGGTACGTAAGTGGGAAGAACAGTCTTCATTCTCAGAGCCTGGCCACAGAAGAGCTGGAGGCTGGAATGCTCCCTCCAGTATCCTGCCAAATGTGCCTGAGGAGCCAATGTTCTTTTCCTCCTCTTGTGGGCCTCCCAGACCAACAATTATCTCAAGTAAAAAGGAGCTCCAGGAGGTAAGTCTTGAATGAACTTTGACTTTGTAGGGCCACTGGTTAAGAGACAGCAATGGATGCTGCCCCTCTGTGCACAACCTGTATGAAATCAGTGGGAATCAAGGATTTGACTCTGCAGGATTGGTTTTCCATGCTTATTACTTTACTACAATGTAGCCAGGTGAGGAGACTCAGCTGCCAGAACAGTTTCTGGGAGGAAGAATCTAACTGACTTAGAGACGACTCCTGTTTGGTTTCTGAGTCTTTTTTATTCTGCTTTGCTCTGCTTGTACTTGCTGAATGCTGGACTGTAATTGTAATGGGAGTTTGTCATGCTGGGACAGAAATTTGAGAGATTCACTCTGGCTTTACTGAGAAGTTCTTGTGGACACTGTGCAGAACCAGGAGAAATAGATTGAGGTAGACAATAAAAGTTGTTGTTCATTAAAAGTATGAATCCAAGACACAAATGAAAACTTCTCCTCCTCCATTGTCAGGCTTGGTTGGGAAACTAAAATTGCTGAAAAAAGGAGATATTGTTCTCTCCTTAAAAATAGGAATTTTTTTTTAGTGCAAGTGTCCTGGCTATTTGACAAAATTATTTGGATTTTTTCTGTTAATATTCCCCAAATATTTCTCAACCTTTGAATAGAAGTTTTGATTGTAGGTAAGTTTCAATAATAGCTCTGTACATTATGAACAGCAGCATAAGCATTAGTCACATGAAAAATACAAAGTTCTCCATCTATTTTAGACATTACAGACTTGTTTACAAAGTCATTCCTAATCTTTCACTGTGTGTGCACACAGACACAGTAAGTGTACACAGATTGCATGAACTTGTATCTATCACCTGGCACCAGAGCAGGGCTGAACCCACAAACATTTAGCCACTTGTAGCAACTTTAATATTTTTCATAGTGTATTAAATGGGATTTGAAAGGCTTGATCTTTAGACTGAGAAAGGATGGAATTAAAATTATCCTTGCTTCTCCCTCTTTTTTTCCCTCTCCTCTGTCTGCCTCTTTATATTTATATTCAGATTGGAACTGTAAATGGTTTCATTCTGTCCTCAGATCTCCCTGCAACTCAAAAAAGCCTGAGATAAAGTGCTTGCATTGAATGGTGTTATGAATTAGTGATGCATGATGATAATAAAGAATAAGGGATGTAAAAATGCATGTGTAAAATAGTAAAAATTTTGTAGTTCTAAGCTAAGTCCTATTGCTTTGTAATTATTTTTTTATTTAAACTTAAATTGTTATAGTTGTTTATTTCATGACCAGAACCTGGTGTATGATTCATAGCACTATCAAAGCAAACTAGTGCTAACTTTGTGATTACTCCCTACCTTATTGAATAATTTAGAAACCACTTTATTAACTTTATAAATTAAACAGTAACATTGCCATCTGCAAATAGCAAAATCTCTTTAAGTTGCCTTTGAGACTATTTCCCAAGAGTTTATCTTTGCTAGTCATTCCATAAAAAAAATGGTCTTTTACTTGTGACCAGCTGCCACATTGAGAAACACTGAAAGCTTCTTCTAACTTTTCCCAAGATTGTTTATATACCAGTGACTGAGACAAAATCAGTGCTTTTGTGTCTATGTAAAAAATCCTATTTTAGATCATGTAGGCTATATATATCTCTATCTATCTATATGTATCTATTTTACATAACAAAGATACACATTACTGTGTCACGTTTTCTAGGATTCAGACAGTCATCTACCTCTCTCTCATATTTCCAAAGGGAAAGTTTTCTCTCATGATTTAAATGGAAAGAATGTGTTTTCTTTTAAGATCATGTTCACCAAGGCATCAAGAATAACCATTTGAACAGTTCCTCTAAGTCTTATATGCACAACACACTTAATTGTTTTACAGAGTATCTTCTCAGTATTCATTTTCCTACACGTAACACATATTTAGGGATTGTTGTTTGTCTCTTGTTCAGCTGAGGCAATACATGGCAAGAATTTTCATCCCACCAAATCAAAACGAAATCTATTGGAATATAGGCGGTGAAACCAAAGTTTTCCAGGATCAGTAATTCTAAGGCAGACCTTAACAGCTCAACTCCTTCAGGCCTGGCAACCCTGAGAATCCGAGCAGGTAATTCTTCCAGAGATCTCAGCCCAGTTCTGAGTAGCCAGTAACATAATGCTACTGGGGGAAGACAGCTTATATCTTATAAGAAAAATGTTTTGATGATGTCCTTTCATTAGATCAGTTGCATCATCCAAGGCAGACACACATTTCTTTCTTTGGATTCTTCATGAAATGCTCAGTGGTTTTTTTTCCCAGTGTCTTAAGCTTGGAATGCTTACACTCAGTCTAATTCATTTAGCACCAGAAGGCTAAATGCTGATCAGTGACCTCGTGACAGTGGTCACCTTATGATCTCTTGGTTTCAAAATCTGTAGCTTTCTCTGTGGACAATCAGGTTTTTCTTCTCTCCCCTCCTCCATGGCCATAAGCACTGCATCCTCACCCCGGGATCCAAAGCTGTCATCCTGGGTTTTCTTCCTACTGATGTAGAATGGGGATGTACCCCAAACCCAAAACAGGTTGCTGCACTGGCCCTAAAGGTCCAACAGAGGTTTCTGACAACAAATTGGGGTCTTCAACTTAAATCTGGCTGTTCCCAGGCTCCTGTGGAGGTAAAATGCTGAAGAGTAGAATTCTGTTTGCTTAGTACAAGATGCATTGGGTATTGTGGTACACAGTTCGAAAGAGCAACAAGTGATCGAGTCTGCCAGTGTTCCTCAGCTGTCAAGAGTCAGACTTCCTACACAATCTGTGGTGACAAATAGTCCTGACACAAAAACAAAGCCAGCCAGACGTGGTGCTTAAATTAGGCACTCCAGCAATCTTGTATCTCAGCTCCCTCGTTATGAAGAGGAGGCAAATATATTTCCTGCAGATTTTATTTGTGTTTCGGAGACTGTATCCCTCAATGCACAGAAATTGCAAAGGCATAATCTACTTCTGTAGAAGTACTTTGCCTTTCTACTGTACTCGGGAGAAAGGTCTGCAATTCAGATTTGTGAAGTCTTCTAAAATCTATTTTTAAAACATTTTTTGAGTATATAATACAGAAATAAGAACTAAGAAATACTCTGTGAGTTGTCACTTACTGTTTCAAGTTCTGGCATCAGTCCAGAAGCCCTCATGCAGGCAGACGTCTGGGAAGTGGGAATTCAAGTTCACTAAGGGTAAAATAGTTCTACAATATACATTTAATTCCGTTTTTGAGGGTAATAATGCCACCTTTCCCACTGCTCTGCTTGGCATATCTGCTGCTACTGAATTTTAGTGGTGTTTTGAGGAGACTTAGAAAAAAACAAGGAAAAAGAAAATTAAATTGCATATTAAAATTTAAAATAATATGAAAGTACTTAAAGTACAAATCATTAAAAAATAAATTCAAGTTTATCTAGAGAATTATGCTGTCTAATCATGGGAACAAATAAACAGTGTGGGTTTGGGAACATCATGAGACCTGTTAAAAATACAGCCACTGAGCAGGAAACAAAAAATCATTCATTCATCAAATCCACTGTGAATGAGCTGCTAAACCACAACTGAACTGAAATTATGGCAGATTGTGTTATTTAGTAATTTAGACAGATGAATCCAGAAAGGGAAGCCCTATTTCCTTTCTTCTCTAGTAGCATAAGTCTGTTAAAAATACTAATATTCTTGAAATCAGTGAGAATTTTATTCCTGATTGCAGCAAATTTATGGATTTACCCCTGATTCTTGCTGCTGTAAAAGGAATATCAGTACAAAGGAGTCCAGATGCTAAAACTGCTCAGGCAGCAGTGAAAGAGAATTACTGGAAATGGAATAGTTTGATAAACACTCAACAAGGAGGAAAGCCAGGTATAGGATCCAGCAGCTCTCACATGGAGTAGATGACGTGCCTGAGATGGGAGGGAGAAACAAACACATTCTCACAAGAACTGAGCCTCTTCCACTGTAGGTGGAAAAATAGATAGAGAATGTTTGTGAGAAAGAAGAACAAACAGTAGTTCACAGCCTCTACAAAAAGGAGAGTGAAAGTGTGGAGAGAAATAGAGGAAGGCATAGTATGATATAAATTCATTAGGACTAAAAAAATAAAGGGACAGAAAAGCAGCCCCAGTGTTACACAGACAGTGGTTAAATTTTCTGTGAGGAACAGAGGTATGGAAGGCTGGTTTTCTGTCTGTTCTGTATTTATATCAGCAAACGATCAAAGACCATTTCATACAAAATAAGGAACTGAGATTTGATCTTTTGTTTGTTGGGGGGAAAACACCAAACACAAAACCAGAAGAAACTTCCTGCTTGGTTCATTAAAGTGAACCCCCTCAAATTACTACTTATTTCAGTTGGAACAGGCCCACAAGAAATTTGTTGCTGGAAAGGAAGTACCATGGGTATCACATTCATAATCAAGAAACTAAAATTTCCAGTTACTGATGCAGAACGAGAAGCAATAACAAGGACTGTGAACACAATGGTATTAAAAATTCTCTTTTGCACGGGGGTTGTCCAGAATGCTCTCTCAGAGAGGAGAGAAATTTAATTGCCATGATTGCCATGAAGTGCATATGACCCAAATGATTGTGTTGGAGCTGCTGGTGAGTGTTTCTGCTGGGAGAAGGTTTAATAATTTATAAAGATCCAATTTCAGTAGCAGCTTTTATGGTTCTTAGGATGGTATAACCTTAGTTAAAGGTTCAAGCAGACATTTTATAGGTGTAGAGTGAAGCACAAACATTTTAGTAGGATGTGTATAAGCCACCTTTGACCATACATTTTGTTTCCCATTACTATTTGGCATGAGAGGAAGCTGAAATTCCAGCTAGTCTGAGATCTGCGTTTAACGCCCAGGAAATTCACCGTGCAAACTTTTAACGGGTACCTGATTCTGCAAGTGTTTTACCGTTTCTAGTCAGGCTTTGAGGTTTCCCAGTTCTCTGAAGAACAAACAGTCGCAGTGGAGGGGGGCTGCCCACGTTTACGGGCAGGGATGGTTATTCCTGGTGTGTTCGACGCATTTGACAGTGACATCTGGTGACCAGTTATTTAAGTGCAGGTGCTTCGGGGCTCCTCTCTGCTCTGCTTCACCTACACTGTGATAAAAAGTCCATAATCTGAAGCCAAGGACTCTTAGTGCCTTCCCTCCTCTCATGTCGCTGGCTGGATGCCTTCCAGCATGGATACAGCAAGCTGGACTAGAGCAGCTTGAGGCTTTCATAGTCTTTACTGAAGGCTCTGCATTCTGCTTTCATCCCTTGTAGCACCTGTCTGGTGTAAATACATTAAAGGAGCAGAGGAAAATCCGTGAGTATTTGTAATAATCTTCCTGCTTACTTTTCCTTTATACTGAGATGCTTGGAAGTAGGGACTGGCTCACCTCTTGTTCTGGCAAACAAGACAGAGAAGACTATTTCTAATATCTAAACTCTATAACAAATGTCATGAAAAGGTTGAAGACAACAAGAGCAAGTAAACAGGGAGAATAGTGTCCCGACATTGTTAACTAATATACAGGTGTTTGTTCCAGAGAGGCTTTTCACAGGATAGGGAGAATGTGGATAAAGGCACACGTAGGTTATAAGCAACCTTCTCCAGGCTGTTCAGACACTGCAGTAGCTGCCTAGGCTCCTTTCCTGCTCACCAGCTCATCTTGCCTGTTCCTTGGGGAAAGCTGAGAGAGGAATCGTGCCTTTTTCTGAGTCTAATCAATAAAGTAAACTGTTCATGCACTGCAGAAGGGGAGCAGATTATCCTCTGAGGCCTTCTTTATGTTGCTCCTCCTTTTACAAGATGAAACGAACAGAGTCAGAGATACAAGCCTTGGCTTCAGCCTCAGATCTGAATGTTCTTGAGTCTGAGATTTGGGCTGAAACTGAAGCATTCCTAAAGTTCTGTTTCTTCCCATGAACATCAGTTTATTCTTCAGATCACGATTTTAGTCAGTGTCTGTCCATGTTACTGGTACTTGAGTTTGCAAACTTTTAACTTGATATTGTTTACCTCTTTTCCCCTTTAAAAGGGGCAGGTCTGGAGGTGTAAACCCAACTTTCTGCACATTTTGATTTTTTTCTGGAAGTAAATAAACAGTGGAGCGTTACCTGGGAGCAGCCCTGGTGATCCCTGTAGGTAACTGCTTTGGCACCACACTGTTGTCTTGCCATTAACCATTCAGCTTTTGCCTTTTTCTTTACTGTCTACTTTATGTAATAAGGCCCAGACTCCCACAACAAAATGCTTGTTTGTTCCTGCAGGCCTGGCGTTGTTGAATTTCCTTCCATCTCTGTGATTCTGCACCATAGGGCTGTGCAAGTCTTTGCATGAAAACTCATTCTCTGTAATTGGCATTAACTTTCTATTCTCTATTACCCAAAACTTCAGTACCAGGCACCTTGGACCATCTTCTCCTTGGACCAATATTTTTATAAAATACTAAGCAGAGCTGGAATTGGCACAGACTTCAAAAAGATGCCCTTCTTCTTCCCAATAGTATAAACAATTGTAATAGCTGCTTCTTACCTACCTAATAGTTACTCTTTTAATCTCAATTTTTCCCACTTAAATAATTAATCTCCCTTGAGGCAATGAAAGCAATTCTTGATGAAGTATATTGAGATTAGTTCCAATGGATTGAGTGTGTCTAAAAAACCAGTTATCTTATTGAAGACTACAGATTACCATAATTCAGTGTGATAAAACCATGTGGTATTTTATCACAGTTTTCATTTAGTTCTCTGTTCTAGATTTACCTATTCTGTAATATCGGTACTAAAGCCTTGCAAAATGTCAATAATATGCTCTCACTTGCTCAATTTAAAAATACACATAGCATATTTTCTTTTGCTCTGGGTCATAGGGTATTGCTGTCAAATTATAGGAAAAAATATCCCATCTGCTATAGTGGTGATTTTTTACACCTTTGGATGAGGAATATTTACACCTTATTTTCAGTTTTGTTGTTAACATCTGAATTTTGGTAATACATAGGATGTGGTAAATACTTCACTCCCATGAGATGCCCCACTCTTATTCTCATGAATGTCTATTTTGACAAGTTTTCCTTCCAACTGAGATTTGATTAAAGCTTCTTTCATTATTTACACACTTGAGTTACTCTGGACAACCTTAATAACTAGTTTCCTCAGTTTCTCAGAGTTTGCATTTGAGAGACAAAGATGTAATAATAGATGACATTTTTTGCCCATATTGAACTTTTAAGATGAATTGAAGCAGTTCATGATCACACCATTTTAAAGAAATGTGAATACACCTGAAAACAGACCCATTGTCCTGATGTGCATTTCAGGTGTTCATTGACTATTCATTCCTAATTAGAACTAGATTTTACAGCTTAGATTTTCAGATCTGGGGCAACATGCAGATCTGCTCAGGCCTTTTACCCTTGAATGTCACGCTCTGTGGACAGCACAGCTCACAGGGACTGACTTACAGACTTCTGAGGCCGTGGAAGCAGTTTAGTGATCATGAGACATGTTTAGGAGTGAGACGTGTCATGAAAGAAAAAGGAAGTTAGAGAGAGTGGCCAAACTGAAATAAAAGCATAACTCAGAATGGTATCTCAGAGGTATGTTGTCTGCAGAGGCTTGAAGTTCGCCGTAGGAAGTGCTGAGTGTCATCCATATATTTCCCCTTTTTTAAGGAGATAATTGCATCTGCAGAGAGCTGATGCTCTGAAGTTTGCAACCTGCTACCAAATGTAGCTGCCAGTGAGTTGAATGGCTGTGATTTTCTGCTGCTTTTTCTCTAGCATCTCTCAGCATTGGGGTATAAGAGGAGGGAGAAATCTCATGCCCAGTCTGATTTTCCATGTTTAAAAAGTGGGTCACTGTGCAGTATTTCTGAAGCCAAGAGGAGGTCAGACAGAAGAAAATCATTGTGAGCATCCAGTGTTTGAGGTGCTTGGCTGGCATGGGAAGTTCCTGTATCTACACTCTGCTCCGTGGCTTATTTGTTATTTTTAACTAGTTATTGTTTAGCGTAAATTACAAGTGCAATATTGAGAGATGAGTATCAAATGGAAGTTGTTTCCTTCTGTCTTGCTCTTTGCTCAGCACTGCAAGATCAATGTTGAGATATGTAGGGCAGGTCAGTCCTGAGCATTTACTTTGTACAGAGCTCTACAAATTTGTCAGCAAATTATTGCTTGAAAAAAGGCGTTTTGTGTGTCTGGGTGTTGAGTAAGTGTTTCTATATTAGAGTTTTTCATTCGAGCAGGTAAAATCCATCTTTTATAGACCAAAATCTTACCATTTGCTTTATCTAATATGTATATAAAAGACATATATAGATTCTATTCAATTACATTTTTAACCACTTAGGGTTATCCACAGAAGTTAAACCCACAGGCATCATGTGAAACCCTTACTTCTTTAGGGAGCTGTTTGTGCAACATAAAAGCACCAAACAAACAAACAAACAAGAAGTATATATTCAAACTTTTGAGGCTCCATCAAAACTTCATTTTCTTACTATGGACTCTCACTGAAACTTTCAGGCATAATACAAATGAAGATGGTGTAGTGTGGGTTTCAACAAATATAGAAATTTCAAAATAATTAAGAATGCAAACTACTGATTAAAGAGTATTTGAAATGCTATATCAGTTTATGAATCATCTGCCTATTGGTCACAATATACAGACATATTAAAAATTAGTGGAAGGATATTAATTAAAGAAGATTAAAAGAAAAATACTACTTAGCATGAAAGAGAATAGAATATGCTCATTGTTGAAGGGAACTTCTAACACTTTAATATGTATATAAGCTTATGATGTGTGTTTCACTCATAATTGCAATATGTGGAATCTGAAGCAAGCAGAATGTGCTCCAGAATTGGCATTTTCTTACAGGGTTGAGATTCTTCTCTCAGCCACTGCATTTTGAAGTGGCCACGCAAATTTAGAGCATGGACTTTCCGAATGGTTTCTTTAGCTCAAGATTTTGAGAAAGAGAAGTTCTGTCTTTATTTGTAGCCCTTTAGAAGGATATGCCCACTATGGTCGGGACATTTTGTTTCTGTATGGGTTCTTAAATGATGCTGTATTTGGTAGCTTTCTGTTTCATAATACCAAAAAATAACTGTTGTTTAGTGTTCAGGAGCAGAAAGTCCCAGACATTGTATACAAGCACTCATTTCATTTTGGGAGGTCAAACAGACAAGTTGACCTCGCAAAGTTTTTGATCTCTTCATTTCTGTTCCAGTTTCTCAAGAAAGTTGGTTGTATTTGGAGCATGCAGCAAATGTGTCCTAGGTTTAAAGTCTCTCTGTAATGCATGAATGAAAGTATTCCATTCTCTTAAAGGAACTTTTGTTAAAGTTTGCGGGAAGGAGAATCTATTTTAGGAACCACTTGTGAATGGGAGAAAAGAGGAAATGAGGTCTCTTGATTATCCTGTCTTCTAACAGCATTGCTGTAAACTTTTCTTTCTGAGGAGAGAAAGATTCCCATCTGTTTTTCATCCAAATGTGTTTAAATGTTTGCAAGAGTAATTTACCCCTACTAACAAAATCTAATACCTATTATACTCATACTTCAGCACACCAGAGTCAAACTCAAATCTTGAGTGCATTAGATAACAAGGGGAGAAGCCATGAAATGCTTTCAAAACTATTTTTCTACCCAGTGTTTGGCACTTTTGGGACATATTTTTCATCCTAAATGTTGAAACCAGTATGCTAAGATGGGTGATGGCCAGGTCAAGTACTACAGCTTCAGTAGAGTTGTGACTGTGGGCCCAGACTCACGGAAGAGCCTCTCAAGAAGGCCACCCTGGCTTTGCCTGACTGCTCTGTGCTGCAGTGTGTGCAGGGAGCGCTCAGAATGCTGCCCTGGGTTTGTCTGGGACAGAGCTCACTTTCTTATGGAAAGATTCAGAAATTGAAGCTCATTTGACTGAGGCTACTGGTGGTACTGCACCAGACAGTACTGGCTTAAAAAAGGCCTGTTTTTTCCCCGGAAGTATCAGAACCCAGCAGTGTGTGTGGGTGAAAGCTAATGGAGGAGAACCAGCTCTTTGCTGAGCCATGTCAGGCTGCAGCTGTTGGCTGGGGAAAGCACGAGTGCAGGCAGGGCTGGAGACCACTGCAGTGTAGATGAAGGATGGGCTGCCAAGCCAGTGGTGCTCCTTTCTCTGCCAGGTGACCTCTTTGCCTGCAATGCTGGCAAGTGCTCGAGGTGGTAAAAGGTTTTATAGCTGCTAAAATCTGAGAGGAAAAGAAACAACAGAGTGTAGTATGCAGAAATGTGTGTCAGAGGGTTATTACTCCTTACACTGCCTGTCTGCCTCATCCGTTTCTCTTCCAACATCCATACATTCTGGGTACCTAAACACCCCTTCCACCACAGAAAGGACATTTTTCAGCAAGGAAATCAAAGTGCTGAGAAACTGAGGGAATTGTACAAGGTCATACAAGAACTTGTGATTAAACACACAGTTGAACCTAAATTTCTCGTGTTAGGCTGGAGGTCTAACCAGTTCCCCATGCTACTTTGACGGGGGGAAACATCCTGTAGCTATCAGCCTCCATAACTTCTGGGGAAGGGACCCCCAGAAGGCTGGCACCTCTGCATCTGGTGCTGATTCAAGTGTGAGAACTCATTTCACCAAATCCAGCATCTCTTGCAGGGTGTGAGTTGCCAGCAGGGTACTGAAGGGTTTGCAGTGAAGGAGCGCTGCTTTGCAAACTCCTGCAGCTCTTACCTGCAGCAATGTATAGAGACAACAGAATGCCTTAAGTTTTTCCCATGTGTCTTTTTCAGTGGTAATAAAGGGCTGAGAGGTGCTGTGAATCAAAAGGTTAGCTCCAGTCATACAGTTGGCACAGTGAACTATTCTGCACCCCGCTGTGCTGGCATTGCTTTGTGCTGCAAGAGTGAGTTGTGACGTGCAGGGACAGGTGAAGTGTGTTGTTTCTTCCAAGTGACTGAACGCTAGAAGGTGTGCATATGCATGATTTGAACATGTTTCCTGGATTGCCAAGGAAGGCAGTGAATGAGCAGTGAAGGAGTTCTTTCCTACAGTATTTATGGCAGCTTGGAGCATTCCTCTTCTCTAATGTTCTTATAACTGCTGCGACCTACAGCTGGTTGAACGTTCACCCCATAGTAATGTTTTGCCACTGAAAAATGTTTATTTCACTAGCCAAGATGTATCTCCACTTGTAAACTTGTCTGTGAAATTCTTTTGAGGTTACTCATTTTGGTATGATTGATGCAAAAATAAAGTTATTCAGCTAATTGAATACAGATACTTTCTATGAAATATTTGGAATGTTACAAATATTTGTCTCAAAACAAAAATAAAACATTTAGCACAGAATTTGGAAACGTTTGCTTAATTTTTATGCAACGAAATTATATCCTAAAATGTCAAATTTTCTTCACAGATGTTAAGTTCTGTGCTTAGAACTTCCCTGTAAGTCCAGACGACATAGCTATAGCAACTCTCTAATAAGAATATAAGCATGGAGAATATCAGGCTTTTCCCACCCTAGTGCAAGCTCTATCTGTGATGCTGCTGTGTTGACATGCTTCTCAGAGCTTTGTGAAACACTAATTTGAAAGGTTTTGCATGTCAAGCTCATTTTAGGGCAAGAAGTTCCATTTTACTTCCTCTCACAGGAAGGACCAATTGCCTAGCTGGTTTCAGAGCAGGAGAATGTACACTACTCAAAATTCTGCAGCATTCAGGCTGCCCTGACATTTCCTCCCTCCAAACATGAAAAGCTTTGACACTCAGCTCTGATCAAGCTTCTCTTTCCACCAATATACTTCGTTAGTCTGTGTTTCCTACATTTAAAGTTTATCTGTAGAATAGCACTACAGGGTGTGTTGCATGATCACACAAAAGAGGTAGTGTGGTGTAGTGGGAACTCAGTCACATATTTATCAGCATACCCAGTGTTTGATGATAATGTCTGTCTGCAGTTTTAGTCAGGAAGTGGTCTCAGATCGAAGTCTGTCATCTCTTTAAACATCTTTCAGTTGCTTCTGCATTTTGGAGCCTCTCTGTTCCCTTCCAGTTGAAAGAAAAGCTGGTTGCCTTTAACCCTTCGTAGTTTGTACTAAAACAGAAAAGAACACAACACGCAGTGACTGTTTGTGCCTATTAAAGTGTACAATTTTTGAATGGAGGCAGGTGTTGTACAGGCATCTCACCATTACAATGAGCACTCCCATTCCACTGCTCAGTACCTCTGTGCTTTCTTAGGAGTTTTTCCACCATATTATCTGGAAAGCTGGAGCCCCTCTGGGTGCTAGAGCCGCTGCATGTGCTGTCTGCTGCATTTTTCATGATCTTCTTGCAGTTACCTTGTGCCTCTCACTGAGTGATTGTCTTTCTCTGTCTCGTTCTGCTGTGAGAGCAGTCGACAGGCAGTTGGTGGGTGCCTTTCCCAACAAGGTGTCAATCTGACTCCCCCATGTCTCACTCACTGTAATGATCCAATGTAAATGTTGTGAAGACATATCAATGTCTAAAGAGCTTTCTGTTCACAAAGTGCTTTGATGCTTTTGAAATATGCTTCCTTGCTCTCAGGAGACTTTATTCAAGGTTAAGGAGTTTTAGGAGAAGCTTGGAGACATTTGCCATCTAGTTTGAAAGAAGTGTGTGTAAGAGCAGTGGCTTCTATTCTCTCCTGGACTGGGCTAGGTCTAATGAAATCTGTACTTCTTAAATTTGAATGTTCAATTCTTAGCAGGCATGATCAACCCCAGTAATTAATCATTTAAAATAATATGAGACATCATTTAGGCTCTGAAGGATGATTTTAGGGTTTCTTCAGTTATTCTGAAATGCTTTCTCATCATATCTTCTTTTCTTCTAGATAAATGAAGTGTTCTACTTATTCCTTTCAGACAAGGTCTCATAAATTATGTATTATTTAAGAAATCTGGTGTTTGAAGCAACTGCTTTTTAATTTTTTTTTAGTACTGCCTTCACAGTGAATGCCACTTCCTCTGGCAGGGGAATCAGCACATAACTCCAGACTTTGCAGTTGGCTTTTCTGAATATCTCACACAAGATTCACAGAATGCTAGCACAGAGGAGCTCATGCCCTGTTGAACGTGTCTCTTTGCTCTTAGCAGCTGTCTTGTACTTCTGTTTCAGCACTTCTGTATCCACTTTTTTTAATGTTAAAAAGTTTGCACAACAGTGAGAAGGGTACAAAATTTATGTGGCAGCAGTGGTAACTTCAGTCCTAAATGAGCAGTTACACTTCACAGTGAAACATGACCAGCTGGCCCAGCCATATGGGTCTGGCGATTCTTCCTCAGCTTGTTTTGACTGATTTTGAAGGTGTCTCTGTGGAAGTGCCAAAAATGAACAGCGACTTTGCTACAAGGGGACTTTCAGCTATTTGTTTCTTCATTACAAAGATACACGAACTAAAACAAAGATGGCTGTTTTCACCTCTAACTGGGGACCTCAGCTGCGTCATCTAATGAAGTCGATCATTGCCGTCTTGGGTAACAATATGAGGCCATCCCAGGTTGATTTGCCACTTGCTCCATAGTAAGAGCTCCAGTAAGTAATAGGTTTAGATAAAAGACTTATCTAACATTGCAGGTGCTATTTATGTCTTCTGCCGAGAGCCCTTCTTTGTTCTGGCATTGCTGTTTTGACGCAATTTTATCCAAGCACTTCCTCTGTGTGTGCATTAGCATCAATAGAAGATAGAACACATCAAACTTCTCTTGAAAGAAAATGCCTTTAAAAATCTTCCCAGAGAGCATTTAGTTTGCTCTAAATCCCTTTACTCCCAGTGAGATGCCTGGGAAAGAACCTCATATTTTAACACATTCATCTCTTCTCTAAAATTAATTTTTAAAAGTGGGAACTCCTTGTTTGTGTCTTTTCTCTGGTGCACCTGCACAGCACCAGATTTTTCTTCAAAGTAACATGCTTGAGGAGTTTTTCCCTGTTTTTAAAGTTGTGAAAATGCTTCATTTCAGCTCTGGTCTGTGCTTTGCCTCAGTGAAAGTGCCATTAAGATCCTACTGCTACCTTTTATCCTAGTGGGTCTCAGACAAACCCTGAGAGTTGCAGCCTTGTGGGAATCTGGCCCAGAGAGGAGGGAGAAGACTGAAAGTACTGATCCTGGAGAGCGGTGTGTTGGCAGCTCTGTAGCAGCTTTCAATGTTGTTGGACTAATTTGAAAAAATACAGTTAGGGATAATCTTGAGGAAAAAAAAAGAAAAGTAGTTTGGAGAATTTATAATTTTAATAAATTAAAAATCATATGTTAGAAACCAGAAAATCAGTCCAGTTGAAAATTCTCAGTGTTTTTTTGACCTTATTCATAAATTCGTCGCCTTTCTTTGATTTCAATTATTTTAACCATTTCAATACCAAACCCACAGCAGCAGACTACTAGATTTATTTCTTGGTTTTTTGGTGTGTGGAAAAATCTTTTACTTTTTTGGCTCGGTTTACACATCTAAAGATATTAGAAAAAGAAGTCAAAACTACTTTCCCTTGCCCTGACCCTGTCGAAGCTGTGTGCTTATGTGGGGCTGGGTCTGCTGCCAGCCCGGGGCACCCACTACATTATTCCTCCTGAATTTCTTCCTGAGTCACTCCTTGGAAAAATGCTGCCATTTCTCACAGAAAAACAGGACACAGATGTGAGCTTCCAAGCAGGGGTTCAGAGATGCAGCGAGGCAGGAGTCCAGAGCGAGGAATGAATTATTTATTAAATTTACAATACCATTTATATATTCTAGTTCCATAAAGCTATTGAACAGTGTTCACACTTCTCCTAGGGTGATTGGTCAAAGTCTCAGACACCCACTTAGAAATGTTTTTTCCTAATATAATGTACACAAGGTCAGAAGATACCAGATATGAATGCTATTTACAAAAACCCTATCTATTGTTTACATAGCTGACACAGCAAAGGAAAAGTTCTCACAGAATGAATGCAAGAAGAGAAAATTTCCCTGCTAACAGCATTTCAGCATCCACACACAGAGAAATGGAAAGCTGAAAAAGCAAAGTGTGGTTAGTTTTAAAGGATAGAAGAAACAGTAAAAGAAAATTATGACCAGTTGTGCGCAAGAGAAGGACTGACACAAATTTATACTCTTCCAGCTCCCTTCCGAATGAAAAATGGGCATAAACGCCTGTGTGTGCTGATTTGCATGCATGAGGAGAGGGGCTGGCTGGGTGAAAAACAGCCTGTCGTTCCCACCCGTCACTTGTTGAACCATCCACAGGCTGGGAGGGAGATTCGCTCTCGGGGTGTGTCGGAACCCGAGCGACTCCGCTGCCGCTGCCCCAGCCGGGCCAAGCCCCGCGGCACCTGGGCTGCGACCTGTTCCGACCCCGCTCCCGGCTCCCGGCAGTGGGGAAAGGCAGGAGTGGCCCGGGGGAGCCCGGTGCTCCGCAGGTGGGGCAGGAATCCGGCGCTCGGCTCCCGGCAGGTGTCAGCAGAGTCCCGCGAACGCCGCGGCCTCCGAGCGGCGCAGGGACCCCGCGCGTCCCGGGGAGCTCGCTGGGGATCCCGGGCGGCCGGAGGGAACGCAGCATCCATCCCGCGCTGAATAATTGCAGTGGCACGAGTAATCGCGATCTTTGTTTTGTAAAAACATTCCCTCAAACGCGTTTTGATAGGCTGCAGACGAGGCGTTAACAAGCTGCGTTTCTGGGAGCGACCCTTGCTTCAGGGCTGGTGTATGCCCACTGTACATGAGCTCTCCAAAATTCCCTGGCATTCTTCCTCACAGTGTGAGAAATGCTGTACAGCCTTTAAAGTGCCTATTTCGTGTTTCCCTGCCCACTTATTCCTAATGAAGCGCATGAATTCGTAATGTGTATTCAGATAACATTAAGGTTTGTAGCCTAAAGCAGGAAAAAGCAGAATGGCAAGTACTTGGCCTTTGCTGATAAGTTGGTTGCAAAGAGAAGGTCAAAATTCATATGCTTTACAATGAATTTCTAGCAGCTGTCAGCTGCTTCCCAAACCTTATGTCACTCTACTTACATGTGATTTTTATACTTAACTTTTAAACTAAAAAATTTATGAGAGCTCAAAATCTCCTTCTGTTAACCAAGGGTGATGACGTGCTGTCTTACAGCCGTTTAATCCATGTATATCTGTCCATGCTTTTCAAAAGCTGTGTTAATAGTTATATATTAGCCTAAATGAGCCTATTCACTTTCTGTGACCTAATGAGTGCATTTTTTGAGAATTAAGAAATGCTTTAAGAGATGTTTTAACATACGCCTTGATAGCATGTTTATAGATGGTTTTAGAATTTTTTTTTTTAACAAGGAAAGCAATAATGCTACCCTGTACATACAATCAAAACTGTTGAAACTATTTTCAGAAGTTGCTTGGGTGTCTGGAAAGCTGTCTTATTGAAAGGCAAAGATGATGAATAACCACTGTCCTGCATATCTACTTTTGTGCCACAGTACTTTCCATTTCCAGATTTCAAAATGCTTTCTTTTCTGTGACTTGAGCACTTCCATGATCCATGTCTTTCCTGGACAGTTCTTTCAGATGAGTGACTTCTTGTTAATGACATGTAGGGCTGGTAGGAAATCCTCCTCTTGACACTCTAGAATTTAGGAAGAGAAATTTATCTCCTTTGAAATGCAAGTGCATCTACCATTGTACTTAACGGAACATTTCTTCTTTGAATGTGTTCACATATAACAAATTTTCCTTTCGGTGTTTCCTTTTGCCTAACTAGAGCAATGGGGAAGCTTGGGCATTGCAGAGGATTGTCCTTCTTTTCCCCTTGCCCAGGTATCTCCAGCCATGGGGTGTGCATTGGAGTGTGGTGCACAGTTGTATGTGTCTAAATGGGAAGTGGTTCAGAGAGCTCCTCTGGGATTACCGAAGGTGAAAACAGGCCCCTGGGGAAAATGTAGATGGGCTGCCCTTGCCCAGGTGCTCCTGCTCTCCCTGCAGGGCTTGCTTCCCACAGGGAACATGTCAGAAGTTGCTCTGATATTGAGATTTTGTCTTAAATTAGGGCAAAATTTGATAATGATCATCTTTATGTGAGCAACAGGAACAGGACTATAGTCTGCCATCCCCCTGTCCAGCTTCCATATCATTTCTACTTCAGTAGCGTGCTCAAGTACAATCTCATTTGCCTTTTGTACATATTTTTCCATATTTTTTGCTAAAGAGTGGCTCATCAGTATTTGAACTCAAACAGAGTTAGTATTTCAATTGATCTCTATCGATTCTCTCCAAAAGATATTTTACCCGTGAAAATGGATTGAATTTAACTGAAGTGGCAGAAGATTTAGAAACAAGATATAATGAAACCTCAGCCTTTTTTCTTTTAACTTTTATTTCCTAAAATCCTAATATATTATGCATAAGTGAGACAAAGCAAGATGGATAAGAAAAGGCAATATAATATGGTAGAGTTAGTTTCAATTTCCTTTGCAGGGCATGTACGGATCATTTTGACATCTTGCTGTGTACATTTAGAGGATGGAGTACTCAAATAAGCTGAGCTTTTCCCTCTTCACATTGATCCGGTCAGGTTCAACACAACCTATCACCTGGCCAAAAGCTCATTATTGTGTTACGTGAGTCAGCTGCATAAGCAATTCTCCTGCTGAACGTGCTGATCCTATGAAGTTATAAATTATTTAAGATCTTGTTTTGTTTTGTTTCAGCCAGAGGAATAAGGACACCTCATCACTTCTGGAGGATCATGTGTTTCTTGGGGTTCACACAAATCAGTTTACAAATGACAGTGTAAGGGTGAGGATGGCTTTGCTGAATCAGCAGCACTACCTGCTTGTGTGTGGAGAGGAACAACAAACACTGTTCCAAGAGCACAGAAAGAAGGGGCAATCTTAGTAGAGGTACCGTGAGGCAGGAACAACAAGGGGACAAATAAAGTGCCCCCAAAACAAACCTGTCCCAGCTTGTGCCTGGCTCTGGCCACATCTGCCATTTGTTGTCTCTGACCTCGGGCAGCCTTCAAGGGGAGGGTGGCCAGAACACGCAGGGACCTGTATGCCTGGGCACAGCTGGCACTGGGGTAGGATCTGGCAGGGGCAGAGGGGCTCCAGCCGAGCTGGGCTCTCCTGGCAGCTGTCTGTGGAGGAGGCTGGCTCGGGGCAGGCCTGCCACCCCTGCGCTGCCGTTTGCCCTGTGCGGTCAGCCCGAGACCTGTGCCTGCTGTGCATCCCATCCTTGGGACAGCCTGTGAGCTGAGTGTCTTCAAAGCTTTGTCTAAGAATAAAAGATCTGATAACTGACTTTTAAAGGGCTTCCCAGTGTGTCTCTCCAAAGAATCAGATAATGCCTGATGATACATCAGTTTTCACAAGGCTTTGAGGTAGATAATCATACTGCTCAGAGACAGGCTGTTCTGATTACTTCTGAAGGGAATAATATACGTTCGAGCTACCTTTCCACCAAGAAGTTTCAGTGGAGAACTGCATGGATGATTGACAAACTTGTGCCAATGGAAATTTGTAAGACCTTGCCAGGTATTCTGTACAGGACAATGGTATTATACAGTCTTGCGGCTTCATGTCGTGCCTGCTAAAAATGAAACCTGACTATTCAATTAAGATGATATTAAATGGTATTCTCAGGCAAATGCTTGTCCTAAGCAAAATTGCAGCTAGGGGTCTCTGTGTACTTGCAGGAAGCAGCAGAATGCCAGGCAAAAAGTGCCTCAGAACTTGTTTGTCATGCTCTGAAGTTTGTCTTGAAGTGTACTAGAAGGATTTTCTAATTCCAGGTGGGTAAAATACAGACTTTCTGTTTCTGTGGCAAGACACTGAGACTCACTCCTGCCAACACCATTCCTTTTTGTGGCATTGTGTTCTGCATCTGCCAGCAGATGATTGTTGCAGGCATGTCTTTCTTTGGCTTCTCAGGGATTTAAGGTGCTCCCTCATGAGTCACCTGGCAAGAAAGGTCAGGGTACGGCTGGGTAGCAGAGTTTGTGAGATGCCAAGAACACCTACTACCCTCTGTAACTTTGCCTGGGAGTATTTTACCAGAAAGAGTAATTTCACCTGAGACAAAGAGCTCGCATTTAGCCCTCTCTTAGTGGTGTAAGCTCTTCCTTTCTTCAGGTCTCCACATCCTTTCCTCTGTGGTCAAAGGCAGGCATTACAATGGCCAGAGGTAGTGACACTTCCTCTCAGAAAAAGAAATTGTCTTCAGGAAAAAGGTTTGGCTGATCGGAAGTACAGTATTACTAATCTGGACCCTTTTTTAGCAATGATACACAGCATAAAAAAAATGGGATGCACTTGTGTAGAGTGAGGAGCTCAGCACTGAAGCCATTTGCACAGATCTGTGGCACAGCCAGGAACAGAATCTCAGTTTCTTAATCCAGAGGTCAGGGGGGGTTTGGATGCAGTCTCTCCTGCTAATGTCTGTTTCGTGATAGCAGCCGTGTTTTCCAGAATAAAATTAAAATGAATTGTTAAAAAGTGCCTGTAGTAGAGAATGTGATAAGTACCCACAAGTGAACAGAGAAGCCATGTAAATCTCCTGGATTGCTTTAGTCCCCAGTGGCTGAGATTTTTTAGATCAAAGAAATGGAGAAGAATACAGAAGTAGGAACATGAGAGCTCCCCAAATGCTCCAGGTTTCTCATTTTGCAGGGGAACAGACTCACAATGGAGGGAAGATGTTTCTGCTTTCATTCTTGATGTATTTTTGGATCTGAATATTGTTATTGTCGTTTGAAGAGTTTACTTTATAGACTCATGAAGAGCTGCAGGTGGCTTGTGGAATCAGGGTGACAATATATCATTCATTATGACATCTTTTGCTGACTAAGAGTGTCTTTTAAAAATGAATTTGTTGAGTAATGTGCCTTTTTATTAATATTATTAATCCTCAGCGTACTTTGTACATGGAACTGACCTAGAAGAAACTTGCTCAAAAAACCATCAAAAATTCCCAAGTAGCATAAAGGGAAGAAGCAGCCATCTCTCTACTGTGTGCAATCAGTCAAAGGAGCAGTAAAACTTAGCAGAACTGGGAACTTCCAATTCTGAATCTAACAGCAGAATTTTCTTTGAATAAAGTATGCAAGGAATAAATGGTATATGTGTAATATATGCTCTAGCTCATAACAGTAAAAGCTATCCCTTTTACTGATACAGAATGCATATGAGAAAGCACTGAAAGGGCAAGAGGGGACCAGCCCATCACAACAGGCCATCTCTTGCAAAGTGCTTGTATTTCCCCTTTTCACAGAAGTCCAAAGCAGTTGAAGGCGTGCTGCACTTAGCACATCTAATCTAATCCATTTTTAATGTGACTTTCACTTTGGAGCATCGTGCTGTATATGAAAACCCGATCCAGCACGGGGATGCAATTGCTAATGTTTCTAGATGCAGTGGGGTCAGAAAGTACAAAGTCTTTGAGCACGCACCTCCTTTGCTCTGCTGACAGCTACTGAAGTTACCTAGATAGACAAAGTGGTTTCACAATTTTCAGTATGTTAACACTGTTTGAAATTCCCATTTCCAGTTTCCATCAGCAAGGTAGAGAGTACACTTGACCCTTTTCCCACTGGCACCAAAAATACTTTTGTTCTTGACTTTTCTGAGGACATTTTGATCCTTGCCTCTGGTTTTTCTAAAAGATGAAATTAAGAAACATATATTTATAGGGGGACACTGTGGCTGTACATTTGGACTTCTTCTGTTCACATATCAAAGTGCATTTACAGCTTATGGAACTGCATTTTATCCATAGTCAAAGTTTGCTCCCTCTGCACAGTTGGGATATGTCATGTGAGAGCCTTCTGGATGTCCTCGGTCATTTTCTCCTTTGTATGCAGGGCATGGAGAAGTGAGAATAACAAATGCAGCTAAAGAGGGACTTGCCACTGTGATCCAGTCCTGCTGCTGACCAGTTAAGAGACATGAAGGCTGCACATGTATGGAGTCAAATGTTGGAGGTCTGAATCTCCTTGGTGTCTAGCTGACATGGCTTTGTCCTGCAGAGTTCCCTGTCCAAGCACAGTCTCCTGTTCCAGTTCACTGCTTTGTGATGCTTTGAAAAGGCTGAAAACAGAAGCTTAGATAATTATGGAAGGTCTTGTGCTGACTCGGTTGTTCATAAGTCTCTGGGTTACTTGCATCTTCCAGCCTTCTTTATTGGTTAGAAAAATATTTGGGCTTACCCTGTATCAACTACAGTGATTGTGATCATTCCTTGATTTGCAAGCTGGTTCCATAGAAACAAAAAGGGCTCATTTTCCTTTTCCACATCAAAGCACACTAAGCTTCTTGTCTGGGCCTCATCAAAGGAATGATTTCAACACATGTATTCCTCAGAAGATGACAGGAGGAACTAGGAAACAAAATTGAAATGAAACATTAATTTAAAAGAACACAAGCATCCTAATTGGAGCTTTACTTTAACAGATTTCCCCATGTCTGAAAAATGATGGCTGGGAGCATAATCAGGCTTTCAGCAGGCACCATTTCTGAATTGTTCATAATAACTCCTAAATCTGTTTGCTGCGATTTTAAAATGAATTTAGAAGCCATCATCTGTATGGGTAATCTGAAGGACCGCATCTTGATCCTTTGTGCAAGAAAGATGTATTCATTAAAACAGAAGACATGTCAAGGTCACTGTGATATTCTTATTCTGAAATTACTGCTGTAGTCTGTACAGCATATACATAAATCATATCTGGGCCACCTAAGTTCCCCTGATTCAGATAATGTTACATGAGGGATGAAGTGGAATAGAGTATCACTGCTTCTGTGTGAACTCTAATACAGTGTTTCTCCAAACCACGCTCAGCTCATGCAGTTAGAAAACCACTGCAAGAGTGAACATCTCAAATTCATATCACTAAGGATCACAGAAGGTAGAAAGACTGTTCCTTGTGTTTGGGAAGTAGGGGCTGGCACAGTGCAGTCAGCAAAAAGAAGCTGCCTCTGTGTCCTTTATAAAGTAAATAATTGTCTCATTAATATTAACAGAAAATACCCAGCCTCATTCGCTGGGTTAAATTCAATCAGGTATTGTGAACGACTGAATATATTGCAGCTTACATGCGCAAAGACATCCAGTACTAATTCTTTCAGAATACCCCAATGATGGATTTTTGAGGGTTTATAAGCAAGAGATTAGAAAAGCCACATGTCAACGGTGAAAGGAAGACAGACACACAAACAGAGCCTCTGGGATGGAGGAGCATTTATTAATAAAAAGAGACATCCATACAGCGCTGACTGCTAGCAAGTGACGCACACCCATGGAGTGGCTGTGAGTTTCCCATGGAATTAGACTAAGTTCCGTTTAATCCTGTCTATTATTTAATTAAATGGCAGGGTAGTGGGAGACCTGCATCTCCTCTGTTGGAGCCCTTCATTTCTCAGTGCTCAACTTTTTGTCAGGCAGTATGAGATGGAAAGCAGCTGCCCAAGAAGTGTCCTGGTTTTCAGGGCACAGTGACATCACTGCGTGTTCATTGAAAGGATGTATATTATTGCATCTTGTCCCTTCATGACTAACACTCAGGAGAAGAAAATAAGGAAGGCAGGAAAAGGACTTTTTGATAAGATGGACAGACAGTGTAATCAGAATGTTTTTGAACTGCTGCTTTCAAAAATCTCCTGTCACACTTTGGTTTTCTACCCTTGGGCTATGCCTTGGTACAGATTTGCTGCCAGCTCTAGATCTGAAATTATGGTTGCAGCAAGGCCTGAATGAAGCTCTAAATGGCAAAACCATCAGGAAAAGAAAGGAAACAGGTTACCCAGACTCTACGAGAGAAACTGGGGAACTTGACCTGGGCCTCTGAAGATAGACAATAGGAGATGGATGGCATGTGGTATGACAGCAGTGGTTTACAGCACTATAAGTAAGGATAATAATTCTGAAACTTCATCTGTTTCCTTTTGAAACTGTGTATTTCCTTCAGGAAAGTGCTATAAAATACCTGTGTTCTTTGGTCAGGCTTCTGATTAATTTCAGGGTCTACTGTTTCATAGGAAGTGGTTCCGGAATCTTCCTACAAACTTGCTACTACTGCTGCAAGTACTTTAGCAAGGCTTTGCATTAGCTTTTCAAGTGTTTGAGTTTAGAAAGTTAGCGAAAGGATTACCTTTAAGTTTAGTCTTTCAGGAGAGCCTGTTGTACAACTTCAGTGTGTACACTATGTCTGTGTCAGACAGCTGTAGCTTCATGTAAGTACAAGTGTGGCAGACTGGAATTCTGACTGCTGATGGGTGTTTTTATGTACAACTGGAATGCAAACACTAATAGCAGGCTGCTGCAATAGGCAACGAGATACCTACCTGAGCAGCTGGGTACCCTGATCCATAGCATTTCCCTCAACAATGCAGGCTTGCTGCTTTCTCAACACCTGATTTGGAGGCCTGACTAAAAGCAATCTCTTCCAAAGATTAAGTCAGACTAGACTGAGATGATGCTAGACACCAGGAAAACGGGGTGAAAGGGATATCTTTTTCCAAAGAAATCCCTTTGGTTAGTGAGGTCAGCAGCTTAAGAGGTATTTTCTGTTTGGGAGCGATAGGACTTTACAGATTCCTACGGCAGCAGAGGCAACTAGGATAATTGGTTTGAATTTTGTTTGTCTAGGAATTTGCTGGGTTTTTTGATGTAGACCACGTGATAGTTGCCTGTGTTTTGTTTGACCTCAGGACTGAAGTTATTCTGGGTGACTACTTTTTGTGTGGTGCATCTCTTTTCTTCCTCTACTGCCGCGTCTCTTTCCAAACACAACGGAAAATGATGACTACTCAGCAGAGCTGAAGCTACCTTATGGGCTGTCTCTCCCTTTATTTGCCCTCTTGAAAGAACATCTGGGACTCTTCTTCCAACACTGCTTTGATTTTTAGCTCTGGAGGAATGGGAGCAGGATGTTCTCTGTGAATCAGTCCTAACCCCTGTTGGTCTGACAAAGCAAAACCCAAGTTTTTTGACCTTTTTGGCAAGTCTTTTCTGTTTATTCATGAATTTTACTGTGGTCAGGACATGGGAAAGATTTTGGCTTTACATGTTTGCACTGGAAAATGCTTCTCCTTTTGTTCATTCAAATGGAGAAAAGGTTTTTGTTCTCCTCCTTGTACTGCAAGTCTAAGAGGAAACTGCCTGTATTGCCACTGCTGTTTCTACATTGCCATGGGAACAGATTTGAAGTGCTGCATCCATTAAGTCACTGAACTGAAAAGTGGCACAGTTTACCCTTTCAAACTGCACTTTTGCCACTGCTCTGTGTATGTCGGCCTGTTGCAACATGGTTTTTGCACCACCTTGGTCCCAGAAGAATTATGGCTGCTTTGGTGGCTCTTGGGTACCATGGTTTGGGGTGGGATTAAGGCACAGGCAGAACATTGTGTTCATGTAGCTGTGATGCCAGCTCAGGCTTGTGTGAGATGGTTCAGAGGTAGTGCAGGTACCTACACTGACAGAACGTAACCCAGATACAGCCCTGCATTTCATTGCTCAGGACTTCCTCTCAAGACTTCTCACAACCCTTCACATGCAGTCACTATTTAGTGGTGCAAAGATTTAATCTCCTATCCACTTTTTTTGTTCACTTTGATTTTTTTCTGGGTCTGGAATGCTAAATAAGACTTCATGTTACTAAAATGTTACTAAAGCTTTCAAATATAATTCTTCTGTGGTATAGTAATTACTGCTTGCTAATCATGGCAGAGTCAGGAGAGAGTGAGGCACAAACTGAAGCAAAATGAAGCCTCCTGGAGAAACAACACTGCTCATGTTCTTGACTGCACAATGCTTAATTGCTAAAGAAATTCTAAGTACATATTAGTATGATAATATCTGTCAAAAACTGTATGAATTTATGTATTCTTACACAGAGTTGATTTTTTTTTTCTTCTCCCTTTTAAAACTTATCTCAAGAGTGAAGAATAGAGGAGTAATTGTTGAATACATTCATGTTTCAAATGAGACCAAATTCACAGCCTTTTAACCTCATCTGCAGGACCTGCTGGTACGAGCATTTTTTATGAGGAATAGCATTACTGTTTCAGGTTCTACATTTGAACAGACACAGAATGCAGAATATCGATTATAGAAGTTTACAGAGGGAGTTGTAAGTACTTGATAAATGTCGTTGGTGTTCTGCTAATTTGTGTTTGTCACGCCTGGTGCTGTAGGTGCTGTAGATAAGATTGTTGGCTGGGTTCAAAAGGGCAATGAATCTGCAACGGGTTGGAGAAGATGAGATGATAGCAAATCATGCTGAAGTCACCGCAGGAGAAAGGGAAGGAAGGAAGCAAGGAAGGAAGGAGTGAGCAGATTTTTTACTTTTCTTTTTTTTCTTCCCTGACACTTCCATCTTTAGTACTGCCAGACTTTCCCCAGCTGGGGAAAATGTTATTTCTCTTTATCTCTTGGACAGACACGTGTAGGCTAATTTCCAGATACCTGCCAACAAGAAATAATTTAAATTTTTGCTGAGAATTCAAGATATTTAAAATCTCTTTAGGCAGTTACTTGACAGTTTATCAAGAGGGAGATGGGTGCAAGTAAGAAGCCAAGTGGTAACAGTGAAGTATCAGAAAAAATTGAAAGTTCGCAAGGATCCTAGAATGAAAAAACTTTTAAAAATATAACTCTGAAATGGAAGTAGAAATACTTTTACTCTCCATACAGCTCTGTGGTAAAAATCACTCATCACATTGATTCTATAGAAAATGGTGCATTTTGAAGTGCAAGGAAGGGAACAGTTAAATCTGAGCTTTGTCATTTTAACAACAAGGTGCAGGTTATAGTGACACTTTATACAGTGCAAAAGTCTCCTTTGAGCTTTCTGCAGTGGGTTCTGGGTGAGTAGAATTCTATTTGGTAGCTGATGAACTGCTCTTCAGGAATCTACTCCAATCTACTTGACCCGCTGATGCTTACCAGTAGCACAAGAGTGAGTATTTGGGATATGTCTGAAAAAAGTTTTATGGCTCAAAATGAGAATTACTCACTTACCTGAGCCTCAGTCATGTTGGTCTCATTTAGTGAGAGAAGTTCTGGATGTTTTGCTTGCAAAGTGTGTAAAAGATAACCGGGGGGTCTATGAATGTATTAGGACCAAGGAAAAAAGAAAAAAAAAACAAAGGATGAGAGGAAATGAAGGGTGAAGCAGACAGGACTGGAGCAGCCAATGCTTGCTTTGTTTCAGTCTTCACCAAACAGTTAATCATGATTTGACACTTCATGAAGTTAATTTTAAGAAGGGGATAGTTGTGAAGGCCACTACAAGGAAAGAGTAGGTTTTGTGCTTTCTTGTTAAAGAACTCAATGTACTTTAGGCTTGGTCTAGAGTACTTCAGGAGTTCACTGACGTAATTTTTCGACTACTAGTTTCTATCTGTAAGATTTCGTCAGTTATATCCCAAGGGAGAAGAGAAAAATTCGCCCAGCCATTGCCTTTTCAATGAGAAAATGTGGAAGGTCCAGTTGTTATCAGAGCAGCCAGTCAAATTTCAATTCCCTATGGATTCTGTGCTAAGACAACCCAGACTTTATTTTGACAAATAACGTAATTGTGGTAGAATAATTGAACTACCAACAGAGTGGAAGCAATATCATTTCTATATCTGAGAGGTTTTAAGTACTTTTTAAATAAAGATTTTTTTTTTTGACGGTTCCAAATGTCGTTTCTCATAGGCCAGTTAGATAAGCTGCTCTATTGCCATAGCAAAATGGTCATTGCCATAACAAAACGGCTTTTTTTAAAGCCGACTGTTCACCTGTCTGAGTCCTAAGCCATGGCTTAGTATGGAACTGGGAAGGCTTCTGAAATTGAGGCAGACCAGATGGATCTGTTGTATACTGAGTCCTGGTCAGCATTTTACTTTAACCTAGATAATGAAACAGCCAACTCAGTTACAAAATTTGTTATGACTCTTAATGAAGAACAGGAAGGGAATGAAGCATCCTGAAGGATGGCATCAGAACAGAGACTAAAGTGAAAATAAAATGCCATTCTATTTTTGGAAATCAAATACATATGTACCACAAGGCTTTGACTAGTCAGCTGTGTGCCAACTACATGATGCAGTCATTAAAAGGCAAATATCATTCCAGAATGTTGTAGGAGGAGTATCAATTATAATTGCTCTGCTCACCTCAGTGCTGTTGAAGCCTCAGCTGGAATTGTGCCTTCAGCTCTAGGCACCACACTTCCAAAAAGAGTTACAAACAGCTGAGAGTAGAGTAATGAGAACAGCAGGCGGTACAGAATACAGAAGATTGGAGATAAGTGATAATTATTTCTTCCCCTCACAGAAAAAAAGGAATTGCTTAAATTGTGGCAAATATTTGCACAGGATTTGAGGTTTCTAACTGGATTTATAATGACTGTCTGAGAAGAGACAGAGGCAGAGTTGAGGTGGTGAAGCCTTACTGCAGTACCACTAAACTCCTCATGGGAAAGCTTTGAATATGCTTCTGAGGAATTTGCGTTTGGCCTTAGTTTGTCTGAATACACTGGGTTGAAGTTTCTGCAGCCCAGAGTCTGCTTCCTAAGCCATTCTGAAGAGTGCCTGGGACCAGCCTCACCACTGCAGTTCCTGGCTTTGAGTGTGAAACATTCAACACGTTCCCATTGGGAATGGGATTTTCTTGGAGTTATCCATGTTATTCTGAGCTTTATTTCCCCAAGAGTACTCTATTTCTTAAATACGCTTCTAATACCATCTAACTCACTTCACTAATACCTTTCTTTCCTCCATATTTTCCAAACTTTTTTTGTTTGCTCTGATTTTGTCAGCCATGCTTCTGCCCTTTCTTTGCTGTTCAAATTCTTGCAGCTACAGGACTTTTTCGTGGTGTTGGTATGTTAGTGTTGGAAGCCAGAAAGAATTTTCTCACTGATAGTGACAAAATAATTGCTTAGACCTTCTAAGTCAACCACTTACATCCTGAAACAAAAGCAGTATAATATAGAGGTCCATTTCACTGTGGTTTTGGTGGGACTTTAAGTGACACAAAGCCTGTACAACATACCTAGGGAAGATATAGTCTTGATTTTTTTCCATGGAAAGATGCCAGGCTTTTCTCAGAAAACATTTTCTCACCTAAATTGTTCAATACAGTGTAACACAGATGTTCTTTTACTGTTTATATTGAACATATAGGATTCAGAATATCTAGAGTTTTCAGGCAGTACCTAAATTCAAATTTATGTATTTAAACTGGAAAAGGACCTTGAAAGTGCTTCTCTTACGCACATATTTTAGTCTCACTTACCTATCCCTTTAGGCTAGGTAGGCTGCTACTGTTATCTCAAGAGTTACCATGGAAACAGTTCTACACTCTCCTTCCCTTTCAGTCTGTCTCTCCCAGACAGAATCTGTCTTTTTTTAAACTGTGGCCATGCTAAAATGGAAGTAATACCTTAATTATTGAATACCAGGAGTTACCTCACCAGCTGATATTGAGTGAATAAATTCGTTTAAATTAGTGAAGCAGTGCCAAATGACAAAGTGAGAATCTATCCCTGGATTTTGTAACCCTTTCACTCCTCTTTTTCTCCAAAATTACATATAAAACTGCTTTGAGGTCCAAGCCAGGTATTTGTAAGGTAGAAGTTTTTCAAATGAAGAATGGTCTCTTTTCAACTACGTACATGTTTTTCATCTTATTTCATCTCCTCGGTAATGGCAATGGTTTATGCAAATATAATTGACAGAAAGTGCTAATGATTTTAAATTTTGAGGAGTTTTTAATGCAGTCTTCAAAAGGAAGATGTTCCTCTTCCAAGTACTGGCATATGTGTATGAACTGCACATGGCAATCAGGTAGGAAGGTCACTCACTAAATTAACAAACATGTCAGAAATGTGGGTTTACAACATGTAGACATCAAAACAATCATACTGAGCAAAACACATTGAAGTGGATGTGACTTGTCTCATCCTCAAAGCTCAGATTTCAATAGGGAAATCGAAGCTAAAATGAAAGAATCAAGAAAGCCTGTATTCCTGTGATCCTTTATCTTGGAGAGGAATTTATCGCTGTCTGATGAAAGAGGCTAAACAATACCCCTACAAAAAGGTTAGGTTCATACGCTTGCAAAGTGAACTCCTGACTTTAAGGACTAATTGACAGAAAGGAACTGTGGTAAATGTTACCAACCACAAAGTGACAGGCATTAGTTCAGTCTGTACCTGGTCTCAGGAAGATCGACATCTGTGCCTCGTGTTTTCTGACCGGAGAGTGGTGCCATAGTAGTCAGTTTTAATTTCAAGTTAATAGCAGCCAGGTACTGAATCAGCATGTTTCTGAAGCAGTACCTCATGCAGCCACTACATGGTCTAATGAAAAGTGGAGACACCACAAATGATTTAGATTGAATTTCCTTTTCATGGAATAGAATCACAGAATAAGCCGTGCTGGAAGGGACCTCCAAGGATTATCAAGTCCAGCTCCTGGCCCTGCACAGGACCATTCCCAGGGATCACACCATCTGCTCAAGAGCATTGTCCAAATGCTCCTTGAGCTCTGCCAGGCTTGGTGCTCTGACCTCTGCTCTGGGGACCCTGTTCCAGTGCCCAACCGCCCTCTGGGTGAAGAATCTTTTCCTGACATCCAACCTCAATGTCCCCTGACACAACTTCAGGCCATTCCCTTGGGTCCTGTCACAGTCACCACAGAGAAGAGATCAGTGTCTGCCCCTCCTCTTCCCCTCATGAGGCTATTGAAGACTGAGATGAGGTCTCCCCTCAGTCTCCTCCAGGCTAAACAGACCAGGTGCCCTCAGCCGCTCCTCATACGGCTTCCTCTCAAGGCCCTTCACCATCCTCACGACCCTCCCTTGGATGCTCTACTAGTTTAATGTTTTTTATTATATTGTGGCACCCAAACTGCCCCCAGGACTCGAGGAGGAGCTGCCCCAATGCAGAGCAGAGTGGGACCATGCCCTCCCTTGCCTGGCTGGCGATGCTGGGCCTGATGCCCCCCAGGACACAGCTGGCCCTCCTGGCTGCCAGGGCACTGCTGACTCATATTCAAATTTCTGTCAACCAGAAACCCATTATTCATTTCAGAAATAATTTTCTAGCAACTTTGAAGATGAATAGGTGATACAAACCTGGGCCGAGAATACAAATCATGATGTAGAGCACATGTAGAACAAATCTGAATTAAGAGTAGGGACAGAGCTGGAGGTCAAAAGCGCTGATAAAGTAGGGATGGATACAGGGCAGATATAAATTACCATTTACCATTGGGATAGCACTGAGGAAAGAATATCAACTTGCAAAACTTGAGCTGGGTTTGGGACTGGAGGTTGAGCTGTTCCTGACTTCAGAAAGGGTGCTGGCTCAGTGAGATATCTTTAGGTCATGCAGTCTTTCCTGTGAGCATTATTTTATGCAGACCAAAGACTGTGGCACATTTTGAGAGAGACTAAAATTCAACAGATCATTTGTGGCCTCATGGATGCATTGTCAGGGTGTTGCAAAAGAGGATATAAAATAAATCTCTGCCACCAGGTATTTATTTTTATTTCCTTTATGAATCCTTTAATTGCAATGTGACCACTTCAGGTGGTTTGTCTGCACAAGTATCTGAGCTGTGCTGAAGTCTATTCATTTCAGCTTGAATATCTCCAGTTCTATAGCTGCAGCTGACTTAATTTCTATAAAAATCATCCTGCCATACCAAGTCTTGTAGTGAGGATGCACTGAAATAGAACTATGGTAAAAGCTATTCCCACACTCCCTACGTAGTAATGAACTAAACATCTGTTGGATTTCAGCAGATTTAGAATGGTGTTTGTGTTAATACAATTTTTAAGGCAAGATGATACAAGTTTTGGGGCTATGGTATGTATTCCTATAAAAAGGGGAATTAAAAATGATTAGTGCAATTAAAGCTTGTCAAAATAATTACAATAATGACAGCAAATATGAGAATTTATCTGCTTATGCATAATATAAATGACAAGAATAGGTAAGAAAATCAGCACATGCAAAAATTATAAAAGTTAATACTCTAAAAAACCAGAGGATCTATCATTAAAGAAAGTTTCTTTCATCTTCTTATGACTATGTCTATTCATTTAACCTGTATTGTACTATACAAACTCCTTTGTATGGTTCAGTGTGTCTCAATTAGGATTTTACTGCCCTGTCATAAAGCTCATCACAGGCTAAAAGTTTTCTTTTATTTCCCTGTTTGTGAAGCCTGCCAAATTCTGTATAAGCTGTCACTCACTGTATTACACTCAATGGATGAATAGAAGTTTGTCCACAATGAAGTTGTCCCATATTTCTCAGGGTTTTTTTAGACCATTTACAGTCTATCCTATCTCCCTAAATCCCCTGCACAGAGCCCTGCCAGTCAGAAATGCACCAAAATATCGTACAATGGACCTGAAAAACCAGCAAAAACATCTATCATTTAAAAGGTGTTCCTGGCAGTATTTTTTACACGTAATTTATAGTAAAATGGTATGATATGTTAATGAATAAACCAATTTACCACTTTAAACTGTAAATGTGAAATGTTAGGATTGTTGCTAAGAGTGCTATGTCTGCAACCCAAGACAAAAGGAGTCAGTAATAGCTCCTTCTACCTGTCATCCCGATATCACTGCAGTGGTTACTCTTAGAATATGCGCATGAAACCTGTCACAGAGGCATCACCCTCCCCCTGCAGAAGCCGAAGTCGGCTGTGCAGTGTCAGTGGTACAGATAAGGGGCACTGGGAATGTCTGCTTGCTTACATGCACATAGATAAATGCCTTGCAGAAAAGCTCACACCAGGTAATAGGTCTTTCCAGTGTCTTTATTTCTGAGGTAACTAGCATTTAGTAATGAATTCCAGGCTCTGAATGCATAATGGATATATATTTGGTGCTGAATTGCATGAAGACATTAAGCATGAGTAGCAATTTAGAGTATTCCTAGAGAATTTGCATTGATATAAAAATACAAAAGATCAGAGGGAGTTTTTGATAAAAGGCTCACAAAAGGTGCTCACAGTTCTCTCCAGCTACAATGGGATGTGAGTGCCCCATCACTATTGCCTTATATAAAGATGCAAAAAAATAGATTAAAAACAAAATAGTTTCTCAGAACATTCAGTGTTCATAAAGGGAGAGAATTTGTGAAGTGTCATCTGCATCTGCTCTGTGGCCTCTATTAAGGTGGATGAGAATGGAAGGAATTACATTTTGGTAACTGAAGAGGTTGAGCAGTCTTTCTCCTAATGCTGCATTACCTTACAGTACCCTGTGTCCTGAATTGTGCCTTGTCTCAGATCACTTTAGGTTTTCATTTGAGTTTTATTTGGGTTTGCTTTGTTGGGTGCACATCTACCATGGAATGAAATGAATATCCATACTGTCTATAAGCCATTTACAGTACTTTTATCAGTTCTCCTTTCCTAGCATTATGCAGAACTGTGGAAAAGAGCTGTTATTGGACTGTGTTGCTAGCCGGCTATGTGTGAATAAGTTGAAATATGGATTACAATTGCAAAGTAACAAGAATAAAAAAGAGTGCTGAAAGGATCATTGCTAAACTTTTCTGAGGCTTTCCTGCCATCTCTGTCTTGTCTGGGTGAGATATTTTGGTATGATTTACTCTGCTTTTGTCTGGAGGGCATTGATTGTATTAGTTTTCAATTCTGTAAATCAACTACTTTTAGTTATTCATGATTCTTTTAGGGTTGACTTTGGTGTTGTATCAATGTCTCAGAGAGATTCGAGCTAAAATTCTGACCCTTCTGAAGTTAAATGGCAGGTTTGGCATTGATGTCAATATATCCAAGACTTCCACGTGGTGAAAACACTGTCCTTCTCACATTGTGCTTAAGTGTCACGAGGCACAGCCAGATCTCAGAGCAGAGAGCTCATTTCTACTGGAGTTTAGCAGCATGATTTTCAAATTGGGAAGGACCATAATGTTCCAGCTGTAAGGGTTACCTATTCTTCTCCTTTACAGGAAAGACCTGAGTATGTGGTGCTGCGCATGTGCTGCTGTACAAACACACACAGAAAGCTTTTCCAACTGTGTAATTTGTTAGCCAGCTCTCCAGGAGCTGGGATAATTCTTGGACCTCAGCAGATTGCTGAGCTTCACATGGTGATTAAGGGGCATGCTAAATAAACAAATGTATATTTCTGCAATTGCAGTGCAAGACTGCAGCCTCAGCCTTTAGGGCCATGCCACACTGAGCTACAGAAAGCCACAGCACTCTTTAAAGAATAAGTTTCGCTTGTCACGATTACTTCCAGCCAATATTCTCAGTAGAAGTAACTCAGTTAAGAAGAACAGTCAACAGTAACCTTTCACATGCACTCTTCCAAAACAAAACCATTCTGCTGTTAAATTTCATGTCCTGCCTTCAGTTTTAAATTCTTCAGTGTCTTCTCTCTCTGGATTCCTTCCGGAGGAATTATTGGACAATTTATCATTATATCTGTATTATTTCCCTTGTGAAAATCAAATGCCTGGCCAGGGACATTAAACACGAGTGTCTTATTTTTAAAGTCACCAGATATTTGCTTAGGAGTGAGAGCTGGAAATCAGTTGGAGACAGATCCCTATTCAGTCCTGAACCCTGCAAGGCTTCAGTGAGCCATACAAAGAAATATGTGGGCATCCACTCACAGACTTGGAGAATATTTGGGCTGAAGTTGCCAGCTGGGCTTTTAAGGTATCTAGGTTAGATGGAAACCATGCCATAAAACTCCCCTGAGTGAAGGAGAGGTCGGTTCATGTAGGGGCAGGATATTAACTCCGAGCTCAGGGACTGGGGACGGCTTCTCCACGTAGGCAGTCTGGGCTTCGTGCTCTCAGCGCTCTCAGGAGCTGCAGTTTTTATCCATGGGAGCTTTGGGATTCTGCGGGGGCAGCCTTGTCCTGGTCTCTGTCTACAGAGAAAGTGCTGCACTCCTTGGGTTTGGGTCCAGGCAGACCACTAAGGAGGGACAAATCTCTCTGGTAATTTGATCTAGGATAGGAAAGCGTTTGTGAGCTGAAAATGATCCAGACAAAATCCCCCAAGATATCTATAATTATATGTAGTAGCAGTCTACTAAATTGAAAAAGTGTTATGCAGGGAGAAAGGCTGTCATCCATTCACTGGCCCTGGAAAAGGGCTCTTGATAATTTGGGTAGAAATTTCGTCAAGGAATCTGTCTTTCATCCAGCAGCTAGAGATCTATATAAATGCAATTATTTTTATTTTAATTAATGATTATGATAAATGAGAGGTCTCTCTTGCTCATTTTCCTCGGGCTTTTGTGCTTCTTGAATTCCATTTTTAATAGTACTGAAGTTCCTAGAGGAGGGGTGCAGTGTGTTTCCATCCCTGTATCTGTTGACAGGTCTGAAAAAAATATTTGAAGCTGTGTTTCTTTAGTGGGGGATGTATTTTTTTTTTGGCAGGAAAGGTGATTTTGCTGAAAACTGTTGATCTTGTATATCTATGACTTCATTCTAGTGTTTGAGCATGATAAATGTCCCTTTTTTGTATTTCTACAAATATCCTAAGAGTATAACTTAAAATGTTGGGGTTTTTAAAATGGATTTTACTTGTAATTTTAGTTGGGTTTAGAAAATTTTTAAAGAAACTTTAAAAGAAAAAAAAACACAGAAAAAAGCTTATCAATAAGTAGAAAACTTAACTGCCTGTTTTGGAAACATACAAAATAATGTTCCACACATGAAAACTCTTAGTAAAGGTAAATTTACCCTTTATCATGTGCAACTCTTCAGTGAGAAATTTTAGAGAGCAGCAGCACTGACATTTTTTCATATTTACCTCTGTGGTAGATTTAACTGTCTTTGTCTTTACAGACTTTATGTACAACTGTAATTCTAAAAGTAATCAGATCACATAAAGACAACAATAGCACCAGAAAAAAACATTGTGAATCACATAAGGGATGATGAAAGTACTTATCATTAGGTGTTATCTTTTATTTGTGCTTCAAGAACACTGAATTCTATTAGTAATAATTCTTCGCTAAAAATTAGGACAAAAGTGGTATTTCTGTGTTTTTGGCTGCAGAAACTGACTTAGGGTTTAAAGTGTAGCTTTTGAGTAGTACTGTGAATAGGTTTTCAATATAATGCGTATTTTTAGAGCTCGGAGATAAGAAAGATGAGGCATCTTAAATTGATTAGAGAACATCTTTTACAGTTAGAGATGCTGCATGACCACTGTGAGTTGTGCATAAATCTTATTTCTTTTTGGCAATGATTTTTATACGTGGTTTGATTTATGTTATGAGGTAGATGCCAAGAGACGAGCAACATAAATCACAAAAATGAAGGAGCCTAATATGCAATAGCTAGTTACAAAAAACATACTTGGTATTAGATGAAATAAATTGTAAATACTCAGGAGATGATAGAGTGCCTTAATCTACGGAGTTAATCCAGCTCTGCATGCAGAAACTTGACAAGATGACTGTGCTTGTTCCTTTGGGCAAAGGAACCTTTGGGCAAAGTTTTGTTTCTTTTTGATGTTAATGGCCACTTGGCTTTCCTGATGCCAAGATTTCACCTTGGATCATGATCCTCCACGAGCACAGTTTAACAGGAGCAGGAAGATGTTCCAGTCCCTCTAACCAGTGGGAAAGAGGGAGCAGAGCATTAGGAAAGAGCTTTTGCACAAAGGCTGTCTGTGGAGCAGATTTTTTATGTTGTATGGTGCTATCAACCTGTAGCAGTTGGTTGTCTGTGGAGTCCTTCTCCAGGGTTTATTAGAGGAGGCTTTTTTTGCTGTCAGCATTGGCACTTCATTTCTGCCTGTGGTCACAGGTTATGTTTATTTAGGATCTGACTGAGGGACAGGGCTTTGAAAGCACAGCAGATTGTGTTCACCAGAAGTCCAGCAAGTAGTACAAGCCAGCAAATTTTTGTATGTGAGAGTTTATATGAGCTTTTTATTGCTTATATAAATAAACAGGGAACATGTCCATCTATTTTTCTGGTTAGGATAAGGAAGATTGAAATGGCAGCATTAGAGAAAATCAAATTTGAAAACATGACATATATGACATACGGGCAAACAAGCATACAGGGTACAGGATTTATGGAATCATGCAGCTGCTATGAAAGACCGCTTAATAAGCCTTGTGGACAGAAATATCTATGGAGAGGAAAGGCAATCAAAGAAAGTCCTGGGATTTCTAATTTAATTTTGAGGCTATTGAGGGGGATGAGCCTGGTGGTAAGCCTGAAAGTTGCAGGTAGCTAATTCCCAAGAGGATCTAAACTGCAGGCCTGTTTGTGAGGAGGTTAATGAGAGGAAGAATGGGAATGTGAGGAAGGATGATGGAGAGCTCAGCTAGTGCAGTAACCTGCTAAAGAGGATGTGAGGGGTAAAGGCTACCAGTGGTAGGTGATGGAGTGTCATCAAGGAACAGTCAGCCCTTCTGAGAAAATGAGAGGAAGAAATGAAGGAATTTCTGAGGGCTGTTGTGTACAGAAGCTCAAGGGTAATCAGTGTAAAGTTCTATTTAACACAGTTTTCAAAAATATTGATGACATCCTTTAGGATAAACTAAATAACCTCTCTTGTAGCATACTGAATGAACAGAGGAAATTGTGTGGCCGTAGCAAGGATGTTTAGTCAGTCTGTAGGGAGATACCTGTGTCTGGTTTTCAAACATTCAGAAGAGGAGAGGAAGGAAGCCTCTGCATAAGAACAGACATGATGTTTTGTACTCTAAAACTACGCAAAATCTTGTATTTTGAAAGAAAACTATTTAATGACATTGAGGCAAGCTTAAATTTGGAATAGCAGCAGAAGAAGATGAAGACTTTGTGTAGCTGTCTAGTGCCAGCAGTGTTTTTTATAAGGAGATAATTAATACTGAACTTTCTGCTATGGTCATGCTGTCTCTAAATGTACTTGAGGTCTTTTAGCTCAAAGGACACAAGGGTTGACACTTGTGTAGTTAACACTGTTGTTGTTTCACTGCTACCTGGTCTAAGGCAACTGTAAAGATGGCAATGACACTACCCTCACAGAAATGTTCATTAAAGCTTAGCATAAGTACAATTTGAATGCCTAAGATTTCAACCCCAGTAGGTTATCCCCAACATTAAAACTGTCTCAAATCTACACAGTTCAAATGATATCTTCTGGATTCCTGCCAGCTCTCTTGTCACATCTTGCTCTTTCTACTGTTCCGGCTCCTTTCAGGGCATAACCTGAAGACTAGTAGCAACTTGAAATCCACCAGACACAAAAGAGTATGTGCAAGACAGAGATATTTTCTTTCAGTGACGGGATCTCAAATGATAGATGTGGGAAACATCTTCCCCTCTTCCTTTCTCTTCTCTTTATTTACACCTGTTTCATTCCCATTTCACCCTTGGATTAGCAGGCTTTGTGCCAGTAGATATATGTTTTCAATGTATAAAATTGAAAATACTGTGGTTACTGAGTGAGTGAAAAAATACCCTTCATGTAGCAAGCTCTGCATGTGCCTTCTCTGGCTGACCTTGCTGGTGAGACCTGTTAGCATGGGAGCCATTGGGAAGGGCAAGAGGCGAACAATTACAGGTTTATGTGCCTGATCTTACTGGCAGACAATATCCTGGAGAGTTAATGAGATGTGAGATCACAAAACATCTGGAGAAATATCAGCTGACAAAACCTACTATTTTTGATTCATAAGGAATAAATCGTGTCTGACAAATCTGGAGATGGAGAAAAGCAGTAAAAATGAGACAGTGGATTGGCACTTTGAAAAGACTTGAAGAGGAATTGCACATTGATGCTATGTATAAAGATTTGAAAGTAAAGCTGTAGAAATTACTTTAGCATGGCTAATAGCCATGCTCAGATAGGATGACAGGCACTTGGTCTAGAGATTTCTTTATGTACAGTCTTTAATTAAGCTCTAATTAAATTAAAACTTTAATTTGTCTTTAATCCACAGCTGATCTGTGCTCAGCAAGCTCTGATCACTTCGCTTGAACTATAATATTGCTAAGAGGGCAATATAAGAAAATTAGCAAGTTAAGACAGAATGAAGACAATATGATCTTAATTCTTTAGCTGAGTACAGCTCTTCATGGATAGGGGCTTTTTGTAATTACTTGATCTTCAGAACAGACCACTTTCCCCAACTGTGTCACAATCTTTAAAAGTGATCAGTCTTTGTGTTCCTAATAATAACAAAATCTTCTCTGTGTGTCTGTATCTCAGAAGAGATATAACCTCATGTAATCCACAAACTTCCAGCCAGAGGGGAAGTTATGTAGCTAAGAGGAGGAGATTATTCTCCTTGTATACAGTATCAGATAATAAATTGCTGTTCTGCAACTGGAAACAATTTAATATTGATGATCCATTTGTGTATGCCTGCAACAGGGCTGAAATTCACATTAAGTTATCCATTAATTTGGATAGGTAGCTGATACTGTACTAGAGGGAATTAACTCTAACCACCTGCCTGCTATTTTATCTTCCTGGAAGAGGCTGTGGAAGATTTTCTGCAGCGTCCAGGCACCTACGACACAGTTCACCATCTATTCTATCTGTTTATCACAGGCTGTAATTTATCAAATGTTTTGATACACATTGAGATTTCAACTGCTAACCCTGTAAATGGGTTAGTGTGATCTGGTTCATCTTGTAACTGTGGGGAATTATGCTGTGTGCAAAGTGCTGAACTGCCTATAGAGAGTTCTAATGTGGGAATTGCAGAAATGATCTGTTTAGTACTATAAGGAAGCAGTATCTTCCTGTCGGTTTTCACAGACATGTTCCTGATGTTGAGTCCTTAATTCCTAATGTTGAGTCCTTAATTTTATACTAGTGACTTGTCTCTCCAGCTAGCACAAAACTTTGAGCAAGATTTGCTGTAAGCCTGAACTCAGTGAAGGTTGTTTAGAACAGAGCATGAACAGTGGCAAACGTGTATCTGCTTTCTAATTTCCTCATTGACAGACATTTGGGAGCCTGAGCTGACTCTCATGAGAAACTCTTCCCTCCCAACTGTGGTCCTAAATCAATAAAGTACTTGAGCATATATGTAGCCTTAGGTAGGTGCATCAGCCCTGCAGGTTTTCACGAATTCTAAGATTTGTTTTAACCATATGTCTTTTAATTGCAGTTGCTTTCCTCAAGCAACTTTATAAATCCTTGTGTCTGAGCTTCAATTCGTCTTCCACTCCTGGAGGAGACTGGAGTTCATCTTACGCCTGCCAGTGCTATCTAGTGTTTGAGGGATGCCTCCCAGTGGAGGCATCTGAAAGTAGAGCACGATGCCATTTTTTTTTTCTAGCTATGAAAGATGAAGGCTTTTCTATAATGATGAAGTTTCTTCCATAAATAATAGTAAACCAGTAAATCTTTTTTTTTTACTTTTTTTTCCTCCCTGAGTAAAAACATCTGCCTATTGCAAATGGTTAGCATAGTTTTTGACACAGGAGAAAGCTTATGGTAATGCCATGCAGAGATAAGAAGGCTGTGTGGAATAAAAGTTCATCTATATTTGTCCTTAAGAAAGTCTACGTGCATCAGTGTTGGAGAAAGCAATTTCCCTTATGTGCCTCAGATGGGTGGTGTTTGAGGATGAATGGATTTCCCCAAATGATTACAAGCCAGTGTTTGCAAAGTACTTCCTTATCTTTGGATGGGCAAGGATGCAAATTCAAAAGTACTGGCATTGGTTGTTCCGAAATCCTTACAGCTATTGTAGATAAACAGCATAAACCAGCGAGTGGACTATCGCTCAGGGAAGAGTGTAATTTGGAAAGACTTTTTCAGGTGTTATTATCCTTTAGCTCTTCTCTTGGCAAAACCATTCACAGCAGACAAAACAGAGCTTGCATATTAGAGCTGTTTATTAGGTGTCAGATCTGAGCCTGTGCAGGCCAATCCCACAAAGGGTCCTTCCCAGTACCGGGCTGGACGGTGATTCAGTGCGATGTCACGTGTGTACCCAAACACAGGCTTTAATCGTGCTGACTCTGCAGTCTGTGGCACAATACCATTCCAAAAGCCCTCATTCCTCCATTTTTTCTGGATTTATTCCTGATTAAACTTCTGCTTCTCCTTTTATCTCCTCATTATTTTTTTTTCTTTTTTTTTCTTATGAGGACAATGGATGTCATTTTGTATTACCATTACAACCTCTCTCAAAAAGGCAGAAATGTCTTTTCTTCTTTGTACTGCGGGAAACCAACATAGCTCTACAGACCCAGAGCCAAAATAATCATATGCTGATAAATAGAGAACAAAACTCCAATCTGGATTTTTTCCCCAAGTGGGAAAAGTTCCAGCAAACAAGGGTAGGCAAAGAACATGTGAAGAATTATAAAGGGGAAGTTCTAGCAAACTGTTCAGTAATGTGCTATAATGTTAAATACATGAGATATTAACATAAATTTTCTTTGAAATCTATATGCCAGTGCCAATAATTTTTAATATGGATATAGTAATATATGAACTCATTAGAAATTTAAAACATCTTATAACTTTAGAACAAATACGTAGTGAAATATGTTTTCTCTCTGGTTTTGTGTTTAAGAATTATTTTTGGGAAATGAAAAATGCAAGGTTTCTGCATAAGCAGGGGTAACATAGAAACCATACCCAGAAGCTCTAACAGCTGGAGTCCTTTGACTTTACAGATGAGGGTAAATCAATGTAGTTCAGCATCAATCAAAACCTGTCTCCAAATTCAGGCTTAGGCTCAATACCCGCAGAACATACGTCAATACCCATAGAACATATGTCCACCTTACACATTCAGCACAGTGCAATGACTGATGGGCAAACTGCAGAATTTATAACACTTGGCTCCTAAATTACTAATATGTTCAATATTGCACAATAACATCTACCTAAAGTCCAGATACATCCCCATGAGATGTAGACTCTGCGTACACAAGGATGCATTTGAGAGATACCAACACAGGTTCCAGAACAGGGGAACTCATTACTGGGAAGTAATTTTTGAGATATATAATATAGTTTTCCACGGAGATAAAAATATGGAAATGGCTGAAACTGCTGAATGGAGTCTCCATTTCTTGATGATCAAGGGCGAAGGAATGACTTTGTGGAAGATATTTGCTAACTAAGCATGTTTTACTGACTGTATACAGAAGTGAGTGGGTGAAATTCTGGGGGGGTTTCTTGTGTTGTTCTATTGTGGTGTGGGCTTGGTGTTTTTTTCTTTTTTAATGCAGGTGTTAGATGAGATGATCTAATGGTCCCTTCTGGCCCTAAGGCAAAGTGCAGCCTCCACTTGACAATATTCATGGAGCTTTCTAAACCCTTTTTACCAGGCCTTTGGGGAAGGAGGTTTCTAACAGGGAAGAATTTTATAGAGCAGAAAAGCGTTTGCCAGAAGAAATATTTGCTGTTGGCAGTTGATTGTTTTGGGGAGGAGGAAAGGTTCGCCAGGGTTTCCATATGAAACGTCTTTTAAATCTTCATTAAAGGTGCCCGTGGCAATATTCAGGCATGTCTTTGTATATTTTTCCCTAGAAAAAATAAATAGCTTTTTCTTTTCAAGACAGAGAAACACGAGTTTGCATATTATATCATGGCAAAGGTAAATTCAGTTGGATTTCTGAATTTCAGTTCAGACACACAGTTGTGTGTCTTAGGGAAAAACAAATAGAAAATATGACTAGCATCTGTCTCATGTCACCTTTCATGGAAACAATGCTTTCCAGCTTTGCTAAATTCATCCATCTCTTGAGCAAACTGTCAGAGATTTAGAGAACCAGGGCTGTACTTTGTTAGCTCTGGTTAACCTAAGAGTACTGTGGACTGCTCACTTTTGAAAAACAATGGCCACTTTTAAAAAGCAGGTCTAGAAACATTTATAAAAGTAGCACAATGTAACGATGTGCTTTGTAACCATGGGTAAGTGATCAAATAAACAACTTGCCAACAACAAAGGTGTCAGACAGGCCATTGTACAGGTTACGCACAACAGGCAGCCTGCTCCACGCCTGCAAAACAACCGGCACAATTTTGGGTGACCTGTGGGCAGGAACGCTGACAAAATGCAAGTTTTTTGCACTGTTTATCCATTCATAACTTAGAAATGATAATAACTGATGGGAAAACACTCTGCCTTCAGCCTGCTCCCTTCAGGAGGACACTGGGAGCGGAGGACGGTGCCAGGAGCCCATGCTGTGCTGCACAATCTGTCACAGAGCTGCATGAATAGTGCCCACGTCAACCTTTTGTCCCCGGCCACAACAGAGACAACTGGCTCTCCGGCTCATAGGTGCTGCCGGGTGCGTCGTCCTGCGAGGGGACAGATGTCATTAAGGAGTTGTGGATGCTGAAATGCTGTTAGCAGGGAAATTTTCTCTTCTTACATTCATTCTGTGAAATCTTTTCCTTTGCTGTGTAAACTATGTAAACAATAAATAAGGTTTTTGTAAATAACATTCATATCTGGTATCTTCTAACCTTATATACATTATATTAAGAAAACACATTTCTAAGTGAGTGTCTGAGACCTTAACCAATCACCCTAAAAAAAGAGTGAACACTGTTCAATTACTTTATAGAACTAGAATATATAAATGATATTGTAAATTTAATAAATAATTAATTCCTCACTCTAAACTCCTGCCTCACTGCATCTCTGAACCCCTGCTTAGAAACCCACAAGGAGTGATGTACAGCAGGCACCGCGGCCTGTGGGGCGCACAATGGCCACAACATCCAAAGGCCATATGTAGCGATCTCATTAGCTCCTTGATTGCCTCCTGCACAGGCTGTTGGAAGTGTTTAAAAGTGCAAGTTCAAAAGGGAAAGTGATGTATCATATTTGGATTTTCTCCTTCAGTCATGCAAAGCAAACAGAGAACCTGCTGTGTTTGGAAGCCAGGATTTTCAGAGACTAAGGCATATCTTCATTGTGTCTCTGTTACGTGGCTTTGCTTCACGTTGAATTTCACTGCTGTCTCCCACGGTCTGAGAGCTCTAAGAGGTATTGAAGATATGCAGAGTCCTTTGGGCCTTTTCAATCTGAAATATTTATCTGCTTGGTTCCGTTTCAGTCCCAGCAGATATTTATCTTCTGTTAGGAATTTAAGGGAGACATCTGCAGAATTCCTGGGATGTTCATGTTTGGATACGGCTGTGAAGAAAAACGCATGACATGGCTGATGTTTTATTCTGTTCTTTTCAGTTTTATTTGTCTGTTCTCGGTTTTAAATCAGTATTATAGGCAGAATCACATTCAGCACCTCAGTCTGGTGGGTTTGCCTAAAGCCTGCTTTTACAATGTTGGGAAACCTTTGGCTGCTGGTGCTCAGCAGCGCATTGCACTGTCCTTACTCCCTGTTTTCATCATTGGGAAGTTCCCTTCTAGTCCACTTTTTGTGTCATTTATCTATAATTTCCCAGCTTCTCAGAAGAACTTGCTTCTGCCTGAACTGGGCGGCCCTTTTACAGCAAACATCATGTGGAGAAAGTTTTCTGGGCAAGATTTTTAACAGAGACAATGACTTTGTTTTCAGGAGGATATATTCAATTAGAATTGACCACTTTGAAACCACTGAAGACCGTTTAAAGGTTAACTTTTAAACCTAACACAAAGAGATGCTGTTTTATTTCTTACCTACAAATGAGTATCTTTAAACTGATGCAAAGGCATCTTGGATGCTTTGGCAAGCAAAGGCATCAGTAAAGACCTTTCTATCTTACCTTACCATGTAGTTTACAAGCTCTCTAGAGAAATGCAAACTGGTGTTTAAAAAGTGTGATTAGATATTATTATAGACAATAATTAGGAGGAATTGCATTCTGTAAGAGTTCTTCTGTTTACTTTCACTGTCCTACTCTCTCAGACTTTTTTCCCATGAGGTGTAAAGATTTTTCTGAAAGTTTAATTTTAGATTCCCAACTTAACTGTTAATGGCTAATGCCCAGTTCAGCTTTTTCCTGAGCTTTGCTCTCTTCATGGTTCTGAGTTCAGAGTCCTCAAGGTCCCTATTGCCTCACATCTAAAATCAATCAGCATAGCCCTTAATTATTCTGTTTGTTGTGCACAGACAGTCTTTCCAGAAGAGATCATTAATCCCTTCACCCTCATTATAGTGCATTGTATTCCCTCTGTCTCCAAATGAGAATGCCTATGTAGAGTGAATTTAGGATTGGTACAGGAAAATTGTGTGGTATTAGTGAAATATGGCAAATAGTTCTCTGTCTGAGGTATTAGTTCATCTTGAAAATGTTATACACGACTCTAAATTGGGTTTGCAGGCCACACTGGACTGGCTTTGAAAACCATCACTGTGCTGGGAACTCCTAAAAGGTTTGTGTCTGACTGACTGAATGCAGTGGAGTGTCCAAATGCTGAAGGCTAGTCCAGCCTTGTGTCCCACAAGTGGTGGTGGCTGAGGTTGGAGCTATAGCCCTTGTGTGCATATTAGATTTCTGGTAGGATATCCCAGGCTAGCACATTAAAATTGACTTCAGTATTAGTAATTTCCTGGCTGCTCTTTCCCTTTAAAGAAGACACTATCTATGCTTGTGACACAAGAATAAATACTTTATGTAAATATTTTCCAAGTGGAATTACTCATTAAGACAGACAGTTCTGAAGGCAAATAAAAACATTATATGTCAGCAAAAACATTATTATTGAGGAATTCAGACTTCAAACCACACCATGATTCATAGAGCACCTGACTGACTTTTCTTTTTTTTCTTTTTGTGTCTCAGTTTCTGTTTCCATCTTCACTAAATATGAAAATATCTTATTGGACACCAGGTTTTTCAGAAAGCTTGAGTTGGTGTCTGATAAACTGGAAGAAGAGAGGAAGATGCTGTGGGTAACATGGGTCTGGTGAAATTTCGTGCAAGTGAAGAAGAAATGGAGAGGGTGGCATTAAGCTAACTGAAATAAACTGAAATAAACTGACAAGCAGACTTACAAAAGGTCCATCTGGAATGAGAACTTGTGGTGAGATGGGAATACAAGCAGTGCCTTTTTAACTGTGGAGAAAAGGCTGCAAGGCTCATCTTCTGTGGAAGTTGAGTGGAGCCTGTGCATTTTAGTGCTTTCTGCATCATGTGAGGCACTCAAGGAGGCAGTGAATACTATGGAGAAATGAAGTAGTTGTGGTGATTGAGAACTGAAGTAGTTAAATTGTCTTTAAGTAAATTCTAAATTTCCCTCTAGCCTCCACTCAGTTTTTCACACTGTACTGAGAAACATTCTTGCAGGGACAATTAGAGTTTTGGTGCAGGTCTGAACTGCCAGAGGGATAGAGCAGGACTATTTTTGTTTAGTTGCTGTTACTCTAAACTCACTGCAAAGAGTACTTTTAATTTTTAATTTTTTTTCCTTCCTTAAGAATACTTTACATGGAATCACATCAATATAGTAATAGGTTTTCACACTGCCTGCAATCGTCTCTTGGAAGAAGAGAGGATGAAAATATATAATTAATTGCAAATAATTGAGCTTATAATATTTTAGGTAACTAAATTTTGAGGGGGTTATCTGGGTTTTTTTCTTTAATTTTTCATCAAATAAATCTGCTATGCTCTGTAGCTTCCTTCCTCAGGTCTCTTAAATCACATCTGAACCTCTTTTATGAGGCCTAAGGGAAAGTCGAAGGTTATGTTCCTTGCTTTCTTTTGTAAATACGTTACAGTCCATTTCATCTAGAATCTGGCTCTTTTCACAGCTGGTTGTTGAGTCAGTTGTAAAGGCTCTGCTGTGATTTAAATCACTTAATAACCTGTCTTTTTTGATTTTTTTTTTTCAAATATGAAGAACACTAACATTCATGTAGTTGAAGATTTAAAAAGGTTCACCCTGGAAGTCTAAAAGTGCGTTATATTTCCTTTGAATATTTGGTATGTGAAAAATGAAAAAAGAAATAGTCTTTATCCTAACCCATGCTTCAAAAAAAATGACTACATATTCAGTCTTAAGTAATACTGACAGCAAATAATTCTTTCACTGCTTAGTTTATATAAAAATACATATCAAGTTTTACCAGATTCTTTTCCAACTGAAATGAAGCAAGAGGACAGGAATGCATATTAAGATGAATGACACTTATTTCAGAGGAATGGATGACTGATACACTTTTCATTGTCCAAAACGCATGTTCTAATCTCTGGGAAGTGATTTTATTCTCTGTGCTCCCTCAGAATTAATTGGTAAATCAGCTATCAGAACTTATGTGGAGACACATAAATTTATCATCTTGGTTTTGGTGCAAATTTCATAATTTGAGGAAGTCAGGAGTTTTGTTTTCTTCTGCTTTTTTAGTAAAGATAATAATTTCCACAGATCTCACAGGCTCTGTCAATATGAATACAAGCATTTTGTTTATAGAACTGTATTACAACATATTGTTTGAAATCGAGTGGGTAATGAAGTCAACAGAAGGAAACTATACCAGTCCACTTAATGGGAATATTCCTGGTGACACCCCCGTGTGCACTTGGGGCTGCTTTCCATCCATCAGACCTGCGCTGGAACACTTGCTCTTTTCTCAGTTCGCCACAATTACTTTAAAGCCTTTGACTCTCAGGCCAAATTCACAGATTTATGGAAACAAATAAATTTCCCAGGCACAAATATAAAAATTTGGTACTTCTGCTGTTTGTAAAACAAAAGAAAAGAGAAGCAACACTGAAAAGCACCATGGTCTTGTGTGTAAGGAATTTACCGGTGTTTGTGAGAATGATCTCAACTTTGCATGTTTTGCTGGCTTTATCTACGAAGCTTAAATCAGGAGGCTGTTTTATCTGTAGCTGAAGCTGACAGCTGGGGAAGGAAGACAAAAAACCTTTGGGGTTTTGGCCCATCATTAACTGCTTTATAGTGAAAACTTTTAAGCGTCTGAACTGAAAAATGTAATGTGCATCCTCCAGCAGTACATGTTTGTTCTTGATTCTATGATCTCTCATTTTCTTGCCAGAGGGGTAGGTGGATTTGCTGTGCTGTGGAAATATGACTAAACTTGGCCTGAAACTTAACAAATTGTACACTATTTTCTTATAACTATTAAACCACAGGTTAGCAGATCTATTTTTAAATCAGCAGCAACCCTGAGCCCTGAGACTCTTCTTTCTGTACTAGACATGAATACAGGTGATGGAGCAGAAGGAGCAGAACTCTTCATTATGCAACTCTGAGCCTACAATTGTTTCTCTTGTTCATCTATCAAAGGTCTAGCTTCCACTCAGGTCACTGTTTCTCGCTACAGCAGTCTTCCAGTGCTCCAAGATCCTTTTGTATAAAAAATTGCTTTTTCTCCTCTCTCCTCTCCCAAATCATCTTTACTCTTCTATGACTTGGTCAGCTTTTCTGCACTTTTTTTCTGAGAAATGCACCCAAGTACCACAAATGTGCACTGTTTTGTTCTTGTATAGACAGAATAAATATGAATTATGACAGAATCCATCCCACAACACAGAATGGAAACAGCTCAGACAATCTGGAAATCCTCGATGTGCTGCAAAGCTGTGGCATCCCTTGTATGGTGATTTGTAGTGCTGGGGTCTCTCTGATCATTGACCAAATGAATGCATCCCCCTTCAATTATATTTTCCATCCAATGTGTGCCTCTTCTATATAAAAACGTTGCTGAATCTCTGTAATGCACCTGCAGACTATTTCTTTGATGCTGTAGAAAAAAGTATTGCTATCTTCTTGGATGAATGTGACTCCTTATTCCCCTACAGCATGCCCAGTCAAATTCCATCTGGAGACTTTTAATTGGGAAGAAGGAGGTGGCAAATCTTTCCTTTTAATTGCAACATGACAGTAGAATAAAAATAGCGTATCAAATATATTTTATCTGCTAGAGTTGTTAAGGCTTATCGTCCTCATTTTCAGCTGCCTTCTGAGTCATGAAAAGCAGAACCTGTACAATTTTTTTTTGGAAGAAAAGTAATAACCAGAACATGGTGATGATATCTCAGGAAAGAAGCCATGTGATGCCATTGAGGCCCCGTGCCCAATTACTGTGGGGGCTGAGTCCAAAGAATAGTGACAGAAGAAGAAAACAATGAAATGCTCCCCACGTGCTCTCGTGGTACAGACAAGTCAATCCATCATGAGTGCACAGCCGAGCATCTGGGAGATCCAGATGATACACACTGGAGTTTTCCTGTATCAGCAGTAGTGTCTCTATTGTTGCCTTTTAAAAGCTCTTTTCTAGCGAGGCCTAGGGCATGATTGAAATGCTTGTTATTGCAATTGCTCTGCCTCAATCAATCTTCATGTGTGATACAAGGCTGACCTGGGCTCAGGCTTTTTATCTACCCCCTGTGCTTGCAGTTTTTAAGAATGCACTTACTGACCTAAGAGCTAAAAATTTATTTTATGTGAACTATATGCATGTACCTCATATGCATATGTTCTGTGAAGAGAACACATTTTAATTGTGATTCTAATGGCTCAGGTCGAAAATATTTGTTTTAACTGACTAATTTCCAGTCAAACCTTCATATCTCTGTGTTTATGGCTGTGTTTTTCTAACGTACATTCCTGTGGATTATTTTGCAAGCTGTCCCATGGGTGTGTTGAGCATCCAAGCACCCTTGCAAACAGTTACTGCAGATGTATAGCTATAATTCAGGTGAATCATCATTCCCCTTGTTAAAGTTTTACACCAAAATATTTGGCTAAATGCAAATGGGAGAGGTCTATTTAGGGATCAGATTAAAAGCAACCTAGGTTTGTCATGCAAGGAAGAAAATTACCTCAGACATGCAGTTTGTTTGGATTCAATAAGTCTACAGCTGGGCAGTATGTTTAAAATTTAAGTGCTGATCTACTGTCAAATTCTCAGGGTCTGAATCACTGTCAGTGTGTTATCAACACAAGACCCTCATAGAGGCTTTCTGGAGTGGAAAGATATTGTAAGCAATCATTTGCAGGAGCACTGTGTTTGAATCTCTGCTGCAAGTGCAGAAGGGTTAACGTGACCTCAACACACATGGTGCTGACCTGGGTAGCTGGAGGATGTATTGACTCAGAGCATCACTGCTGAGGCTCTGCAAACTCTGGCTATAAACAAACCCCACATTTGTTCCTGCAGATGTCCAGCTGTACTTTCTCTGTCCTGCACCATGAATATGCTTAAAAGTGCTTTGTCATCAGGAGATGCTTTAAGTAATCCATTATATTATTTTGAACTTCGATAAAGCCCATCTGTAGGCTGTGTGGTCCAGGAGGCACAGGGCAAAAGCTGTGCTGGCACAAATCAGATTTGATCTGGTGAATGCTTATTGTTATCTGGAAATAGAAACAGAAGAGCAGATTCAGCTGCCCACACTATAGCACCTAAGGGCCTCAGAAAATGGAGGAGCAATGTGAAGAAGGAAAAAATACGTTAAACCTGAATTTCAGATCAGATAAATTGAAATGGCAAACTTGCTGCTTCTTCCCAGACTGGCTGTTTTATTCTCGTCCTTTTTCGGCAGTGATTTTGCCTTTTTCTGCCTGTTGTTTGCTCGTTCATTGACCAAAATGCTCTTATTCTGGTTGGAGTGTTTATATATGCTCATGTTCACTACTATGAGTAACTGTAAATAGCACTATCCTACAGAGGTCTGTTTGTTCAGAATTCAACCACAATTATTTCATGCGGGAGTATTGGCCATATCATTCTCTGCTGTGCTCAGAGAGCTTCAGTGGCTTTTGGAGGAAAAGTGAAGCAATTGGAAGATTTTACAGAGCTCTGTGACCTGCTTTAGTTTTGTGACCTCAGAAAATGTGGATCTGTTTACTAGTCATGCAACTCTTCCACCCTCTTTCCCACATTTCTATTAACAGAGAAAATTCTGTGAAAAATCACCTACGCTCAGGAAAATTTAGTACAGCAGTGTGGCTAGAATAGATTTTTAGAAGAATGATATTTCTCAAGTAATAATACAATGTTCAGGTTCTGTAAGTTCTGCCAGCAGAGGATTTCATGGCTAAGTTCCTCGCTTCATTCTACCCACAGTCATTTGAGGAGAAGGTTATCCCATTTTGCAGAGCAAGGAACTGAAAGAAGAGACAATGACAGTAATTCTGTGCTGACTGGCAGATGTCCATTCTCTCATTTCCACCTCATGGCTGTGATTCCTGGCCCAGCTCTGCCTTAATAAGCTGAGTTTTCCTCATGCATCAGCCTGGAACCCAAACCAGTGACTGCTGAGGGCACAAATCCTCTGCACTGAGATCCAGCCCCTGGCACTTGTGCAACACCTGGTACAGCCATTCAGAGCTTGTCAGCCAAGCCCAAGGCCACCTGTAACTCCACTATTTTAGTTCATGTCTTAACACAGACTGACTAGCTTTCAAAAGGAGTTTTTCCACCTCGTTTTAGGCCCTTCTTTTGCACAAGGGGATTTTCTTGGTTATATTCCCTTGACAGAACCCTTGGCTTGTGGAGACAGAGTTTTTGCAAGAAAATGGACATATGTGCACCAGCCATGGGAACAGGTGAACAAGGCATATAGAGAACGTACACAGCAAGAGAATATTGATGCTTCGAGGACAGGAATAGCAGCCGGAGAAGAATGTGAACAAGAGATAGAAAATTGTCTGATGATTTGTGTGAATAGATGCGCGGTAGCTGGGTGAACAGAGCGAGAGATCCAATTAAATCATTACACGTTTTATGTGTGTATATTGCTTTGCCAATCATGTAATGTGTGGACGCCTGGACAGGGGGACCACAGTGTATAATAAGGGTCCTTGGGCGGAATCAAGCGGCTTCTGCTGGATTCATATTGGATCGTGTGTAGTCCGTTTTCTCCCGCATTGCCTCATGGACAGTTTTGCCTCGTGAGGGCTCTGAGCAGGCAGACTGCCCTTCCCTTGCCCACCTGCAGTGGCAGGGGTGGGCTGCAGAGACATCCAGTTCACCACAGCTGACCTTGGGGGCCTCTGTGGCAGGACTCATGCTGTTGGGCTGGGTGTTTGCTGCTGGCCTGCTGCTCACATAGGAAATACTGACTGGTGGCACCTTTGCTGAGCACACTTTAGCTGCTCTTTGGAAGACACAGAGGAGTAGGTTGCTTCCTCTGGGAGCTTTCTGTGTAAGGTTTTCAGAGTACTTGTATTGCCAAACATCCTTAAGAGATGAAGGCACCAATTAGAAGTAGGCAGAAAGAATTCTAGAGAACCTTGAATCAGCACTTCAGGTTCAAGAGGGACTGAAGTTCAATGCGTGGCTTCATGTAGAGTACCGACTTCAGCACATGCTGCTGGTTTGTTTGTTTTATTTTTCTTTTTTCTTTTCAGTCTCTCCCCATGCATCACACTGGGCACCGAGGCCAGCCATCATCTCAGAGATCTCACTCCAGACATAAAGCGACCACCAGTGAGTTTATATAGGGCTCATTAATGTGGTGGCTTCTTGGATGCACTGTTTTCTATACCTACAGATAGCAAGTGGTGAGTACTGCCACAAAGAAAACCAGCTGTTAACCAAGAAAGTTGTGTAACTTGCCCAAGGACACACTTTGAAGTGGCTGGTTCCACCCAGGTGGATTTTTGTGGTGCACCACTGAAAGCAGTTCAGTTTAGCACCAGCAGAATCACCTATACAATCTTTTAGCAGCAAGCTACAAAAACCAAGTTTTCTATACTAAGCAGAGTAGAACCTCACTGCTTCATTTCAAGGGATTAGAAACTTGTTCAGACTGAAATGGGAAGAGGTAGAAACAACACTTATTCCCAACTGTCACTGTATTTCTCATTTGCTGCACTGAGAGTCTACAGTTGTGTAATTGTGAAGAAAATTTTAGAATCTTTTGTGCTTGAGAACACAGTAAGGTATGTTTTACCTGTCTGTCTCTGGAGAAGAAAAGCTTTAATTAAATCTTACTTTAATTACGTCCCATCTATACAGTACCTAAATGCATTATGAGAACATGTCATTTACTATATCCCTGCCTTCTGGGAAGGTTTAGATGCTGAATCCTCTAAATCTGTATAAAGTTCCAATTGCTGTTATTAAATGAATATTTGAAACAAGATTATTAATATATGCATTGTGATAATAATTGCTAAGTAGTGGTGAAAACCTGAGTGATTAAAGTATGAACTGGAACTTTCTTCCATCAGAGAAAAATATTAAAATTTTGTGTTCTTCTGGAAATTCTCCAGCTCTGGTGATCCAGCACTGATGATCTGCTGTTATGGCTGGTGTCCTGGATCAGAACCTTATTTCACAAAAATAAGTGTTATACCAATGTCACTGGTAACACTATACATTACCATTCTGTGCTGTTCCAATACATAGTTTAATTAAAAACCACCTGCTCTTTTCAGGTTGTCTTATCTTAATTAAGCTAATAAGAATGTCATAACTTCTGATATTTATTGAAAATAATGTCCTTGAAAAGAACCTTCAGGCATTATTTTGTTACAAGCTGGGAGTGCTTATGAGCAAGAGATTATTAGAAATGTGCATAAACAAAACATTCAGTTTTCTAGAGGTCCTTGATATCCTGTGCCAAGTATCCATTAGTCTTCCTCAACCTAACTGTTAATAGAAACTTAAGCTGATAAAAGTAATAAGAATGAACAATCATGGACTTCCATATGTCTCCCCCAGCTTCTGTAAATAACTTAATCCTCAGTGAGAAGTCCTAGAATAGCAGTAGGTGTTTTAAATATTTTAAAGACCTACAACGGAGTGCTATATATTCTCCACACGAGAAGAGTGAAACATTGATACCTTTTTAAAATACATCGTTTTCCTATAGTTCTTTTATATTACTTTTCAGGTTGTCACACCTTGACATGTGAATCTGCTTGCTTAAAAGGGAAGCCAGCTTGCAGCAACTGAAAATGACATTTGTCTTTATGCATCAAAGTAAATATTGTTCACTTGAAGATGACACATCTCCAGGGCAGCAGACTGACTTCCCTGAAGGTGAATGTGCATCCACGCAGGATGCATAATTTGGATTGTTTTTGCTCCACCCCTGTTTACTTTTGCCCTCCAGTCAGTTATGTTGTCCAGACCTGTTTGTAGTCGGTTGCATTATCCCACAGCCTTTGGTGCCTTCTGCCTTGAAAACTTGAACTCTGAGGCCATGCCCGTGCAAAGGAATGGTCTGGAGTTTTTTGTATCAACCAGGTTTGGTCTTATTCTCCTCTTCATGAGCAGATCACTGCCTTCTCTGACTGCAGTGATTTGCAAAGCACATGATTCCATCAATTCTGAATCCAAACTCATATTTAAAATATCTTTTCCCTTTTCAAGCGATATGAGGCAACAAGAAAGTCATAGTAATTTGAGAGGAAAAATTGAGAAGTTGTGGTAAGAAGCCCAGGGACACAAATACCATGATAAGCTTCTAAATTTATCTTAAGGCTGAATAATACGACTTTGTACCCAGCCAATTTTGCTGTTAGCATGGATTTAGCCTTGGACACAAACTAATTGTTATTTTTTGAAATTTTTTTTCCATATTTAGCACTGAGGCCTACTTAGAAGAATGGAATAGTGCTGCAAATACCTTATCTCAGGAGTGTGTGTAGCAGATAACAGACCAACAACGCATGCAGCTTATCTTTAGGGAACTGACCTATCAAAGGATGTCTGTCCTCTCAGCTCCTGGTATTCCCTAACATGCCCTGTGTTCTGGTTCCAACATCAGAGATTTTGTTCCTTCAAAGGAGTCACAGGCAGATGCCATTTGAACTCCCAGCAGACTGATGACATGGTAGCATTTCTCAGAGTGCTGCTTGCCGCAAAGGAGGGGCTTGGTTTCCAACACCTCCAAACCCCTTGCAGTTGCTCTCGAGAAGGTGAGGTGTTAATGCACGGGGAAAGTGAGTGTCTTCCTCACCCATTCTACTACTGCACAGCATCAAGGTCTTGTAATCAGGTCACCACCATCCAAGAAGAGTAAAATATCTTTTGTCTAAATTCTTTTGCTTACCAGGCCTCAACTTTGCTATTCAGAAGCATAAGACTCATCCATAACTGGTCACCTTGCTTTTGTTAACCCCTGTTTCCAGTGGGGATATATGAGCATGGATAAGCAGTGCAATTCAGCAGGAGTGCAGTGCAATATAATCTTGGCAGGGACCTGGCACCCATGCTGTGACTTTCAGAGTTTTTTATACAGTCTTCATGAAGATATACCCTATGTGTATGCAGGGCTGAATTGGATGTAATTCCCTGAAGGAAGAGGACAAGGGATACAGGACCACATTTCAAAAGAAGGTCAGAGAAAGAAATGTATTTTAATAAATGTACATCCCTTGTCATACTCCGCAGCCTGGAGGGAGTTGTGCATGTGCTGTGACACCTTTTGGGTGATACTTAGGAAAGTATTACGAGTCAGTGGAACTTAACTCTGTCCTACACTTGTCTGTGCAGATTTGGAAATCTTGAAATGTACAGAAGGAAGATGGAGAGGCAGAAAATGATGTAAAATGTACAGAGATAATCCCACTTTTTCAGCACAAAGGCTGCAATTTATTCTCTGTTTTCCTTCTGCCTGCCTATTTCAGTTAGGACCAGGCTGAGCCTGATCATCCAATTACTTTCCTTCAGAGTGTTTCACATAGGCAGCCTCTGGATTAAAGAAAAATAAATGAGTGGCCAGTGTTCTCAGCTAGTTTTCAAAAAGTTACAATAAGCCTCATTTTAATACTTCCACTTCCTGGTTTCGGGCATATAGGCTAGGTGACATATTATTCCTAGAGTCCTTTTCAGAGACATCATTTCTGTCATTTCTCACATGTTTCATTAGGACTCTGCTGGGCTGCTGTTTTAATAAATCCTACACGCTTGTGTTCTCATCCCCCTCACCTCCTTCTTGTTCAACCAGGTATCAGTTACACTAATAGCCTTATATATCTCCTGAAGGTGGTTCTGTTAGACTGGAATCTGGTTCACTGATGCACAGAATTTGCATAAGAGCACACCAGCTTTTCATCCACTGTGGTGTTTCTCCTTTGCCACAGTTCATTTTTGCTTGTGTGTATGACTGTAATGTGTTTTTTTTCCTTCTGTCCAGCTGAATGCCAAGAGTAGTTAGGAAAGGAAGGCAGCAAAGAATTGCCATTAGGCATGGTGGAAGTATTCTTTACTGCTTGATACCTCTGCATTTGAAGGATTGATTATTTTTCCTTTGATAGCACCCATATTTCTCTCTCTGTCTTCTATTTTTAATAGTTCCTGAAATTTCAAAGAAATGCTTTTCCTTTCCCCTGTGCTTAGGGCTATTAACTGTCTTAATAGTAAACGTTTCTTATGCTTAAGTTTTGTCAGTCCAAGGATTTTCTTGCAGAACTGCTACCAGAAAATCAGTTTAGTGTACAGCTTTTCTGAGGCTTATTGTTGCTGTGACTCGAATCTCAGATAAGGCTTGAAAATAAATCAGTGCCCCCCTTTAGAAAATCACACCAGTACGGTTTCTTTGGAAACATTTGCCAGCGTCTCACATTCAAATAATGGTGAAGATAGATATTGAAGCTAAATAATGGCCAATTGTCTTCAGTGTCCTATAAGAGTCAAGGACACATCAGGGCTTCATGGCCGTCCTCACGCAGTCCCTGACAACACAGGGGATTCCCAGAGTGACAGCATGAATAGTGTGCTGACCTTTCTCTTCCCAAGTTTGCTGCTTGCCACTTGGCAGAGGCAGGAGGACAAGAGCAGGCTGTCACGCCTGTTGTCATTTGCCTTCCTGTCTAGAACCCCTCTTCATCCGTCACACCGTTCTTACTGATACTCCCCCAGATATTTACACCCTAGTCCTTCTATCAGGAGGATTTTATGTTTTTTTAAACAAACATATAACATAATGTAGGCAAAGCTGTGAAGTTTTCAATGATGCATGAATAAGGATCCAAATACGATGTATTTTTTTGCTTGTAATGATATAGGATTTTCTTTTCATTTATAGCTGAGGTCACATATAGTTCTGCAACTCTTCTCTTCTTCTCCTGTCCGTGTCACCTTTTGAACTCGTTTGGAGTTTTGTCATCTGTTTTGGTAGGCTACAGATGAGACAAAGGTATGCAGCTCTCTAATCTTCTGTTTCTGCTTGGATGAGGGTGAAAGAATTCTAGATTTAAGCCCCTCTTCTGTTTCCTTTGGCTTTCAGAGATCTAAGATGCTTCCTTGTGCTTTTCAGCTGTTAACCTGAGCCAGCTCTGATCTGGGTTGTGGCCACAACTGTCTCCAATGGGACAATTATAAATTGAGGAAGGCATGGAGGAGCTGGGGTCATGTCCCAAGTTGGTCATAGGCTTCGTGCCTTCGGAAGGAGGAAACCAAGAATATTTCTGTATGTCATGAACATTTTTGAGGATGAAATACGTTAAGGGAGCATGGTACACTGGGTTACCATAACAATGTAAACAGTCTGGAGAGCTGTTTGACCCTCTCTCAGTGAAGTATCATAAGGTGGTTGAAAGAAAACAAATTATTTGGCTTCTCATGTTTTATCATCTGCTCTGGCCATTTCTGCATGTTTTCAGGATTTTTAAAAGTATTTTATCCAGTAAGCTCCCTTAAGACCTCAGTACACTGAGGGTTTCCACTTCTTAGGAATATAAGCCAGTTAACTATGGAAATTTCCAGAGCAGGATGGAGTCAAATTATTAAAATATGCAGCTCTTCTATGGTATAATGGTCTCTGTCTGTGGCATTAATCCTTCTCCTTTTCATACAATGCACTTGAAATGCTGCTTTTCTCTGTAGGTGGCAAGTATTGTCATAACTTCACTTCAAGAACTATTCACCTTTTAAATGTAGAAAACAGTTCTCATTGTACTTCAGCTAAAGAATAATCTCTTTTCTTTTGCTCCTTCATCCTCCATGGTATGCTGATGATAAGTGAACTCTCAAGCAGTTACAATTTCACAGGAGCTTTCAAGGATTGCAGAGCTCTGGGTTTTTCAGATACCATGCGTTCAATCAGCACCACTCGGAATGTCTCTCTGTTTTTGAATCTGACCTGTTAATGTCGCTACATTCATCCTAAATACTGCATTTTACAGTGAGAATTCTTGTGGTTCTCCCCTTAATGTCTTCTCATTCTTTTTTTCTGAGCAGCTGTTGGTAGCTCTCCCTACTGCTGTCAACTCTTAAACCTCTGCATTACAAACTGCAGGCCAGGGTGAACGTACTACATTAAATCAAGGTCTGCAAAGTTGGCTTGCAATACACATTAGGAGCCCAAAAATAAAATGGAAAACTGAGCCATTCCTAATGTAATATCCTAAACTTAGTTTATACTTTGATGCAAGAAAAACTAGCACATTAGAAGCTTTTAAAAGAATATTATACACAAAAATCCAGCTGGTGACATTCTTGCTGTGCTGCAAGTATAGAAACAATAATACCAGTGTTAGGGCCACAGTGCTGCTACATCAGATAGAGAAACAGCACAAGAGAGGCCTCTCTGCAAAGACAGTGATGTTTGAAAACTAATGCTGAGTGCTGTAAACCTGAGACAGCTCCCTAAATGCATCGGTTGATAATCGATTCTAGTCCCAGAATAAACAAAAACATAGCAGAGAATTATTAATTACATCACCACACCTATATAATAGAGTTCACTGGAGTTATGTAGGAGTTGAGGGTATTCAAGCAGTTTCTTTTGATGAAGTAATAGGGCTGCTTCTGGGGTCTGTTTCAGCTGCTAGGGGCGTGCTTCAAATGTAAATGACTGCCAAATGGATTCCTTCTAAATTCCAGCCAATTAAAACACATTTAAAGTGCAGCTGGTGGAGAGCAAAAGGCTTATAATTGCGTAAGAAATGTTTGAGCATGAAACAAATCCCTGAAGTTTAGTGAACGGTGATTATTAAATACTGCATTTCTGGAGAAGTAGAGCAAGCAAACAAAAGAGCCTCCCGAAGCTGCAGTCAGAGGCAAAGATGACACTTTTACCACCACCTTAAAAGAGACAAAGCCGGGAGTGTGTTTGTTAGGGTGTCAGTTTTCCACCCTTGGCTCTTTAAACCATGCAAGTTTGGCAGCTTGCCCTATGTGGTGCTGCATACAAATATTGACAGAACAGTGTGGTATTTGTTAAACCCCTTCTTGGGAAGCAAGTGATTGAAACTCTGAAGGAAGATCTGAGAACCTCAGACATTATATTTTTTCTCAGTAGCACTATAATATTTACAGAATGAAACAGAAAATAGTGAATGGGGTGTAATGAATGACCTTCCTTTTCTGCTTTGCCTTGTAAGTAAGGACAGATTTTTTTTGTTTAATGCTTTAAATGTTATTATAAAAGAGGTTTACAGCTAGTAGCACTGAAAGATGCCATTAACACTTTTGATTTAACCTCATGTTTTGGGAAAAAGCTTGGCTGATAGAACAGACCATGTAAATAGGTGAAAAGACTTTGCCCAGGAAGTTGCTGTGTGCAGCCGCTGTGGATAATGTGTCCTATAGATGCAGAAACCTTACAGACTTTTAAATTCACATCTGTATTTGAATGTTGATGCTTTCCAGCCATTTTATGCTCGTGCCTGAATCTGCCTAGAAGTGAGATTTCCAATTTTTCTACTTCTACTATGCCTTAGTAAAATTTAATCTTAACCTGTTCAGTAGATCATTGTGCTGATTTTAGAAATGGAAACAAAATTTTTATAGGCAGTTCAGAGAGGTTTTTTTCTGTGCAATATTTTATTGGGGAGTACTGTCTTTAGCCTTTTGGTACAAAACAAATCATTGAAATCAGATGAATCAAAAGCATTCCCTATGTTATCTCAGGTTTTTCTTAATTGAATCAGGAAGTAACAAATGAAACAGGAAAAGAAATGTTTTCCAAAACTGACAAGTATTGGCTTCTACCTGTGTTGTATCTTACCACACAAAATTCATATAAAATAATTTGAAATTCCTGATTGCTTCCCATTCTAACATATCCTAGTCAGTCAGTCCATTTTGACTTCACTTTTGTTAACCGTGAGTAAAGGCTCCTGAGAAGTTTCTAGTGACAGATCACATTGCAGCAGTAGGGGTTCAGTTAAATGTGCCTTGTTAATTGTTAATGTGAAAGTTGCACAGAGCACGTGCTGAAGACAGGCTCATAAGAAATAAGCTTATTGCCAACATAAATGTCAATTCAACTAGAAAATCAAGTTTTAAAGACGTTAGTCATGAAACATAAAGGCAAGTACACATATACTTTGAAAATAACTGTAATGTGGTCAATCCCAAAATATTCGAGAGAATCAGCACGAAAAATCTCTGAATTGAGGGGTTGGTTTTCTTTTTGAAATACCCTTATTGATTGACAATCTTTACAGAGGGCAACCTATTGAATAGCGTGAAACTATTTTGTTTGGGTAAGTCCAACTGATCCCCAGTCACTGTTGCAAAATTAGGGTCAGTGTTAATAGCAATAAGTATGATGGAAATAAACAAGTCTGTGTGTTTATAAAATACACAGTATACATAAAATAAGTTTTAGCAGCACCTGGCCTATAGCAGCATTAAAGGCTTGGTTCAAGCCCCACAGCAGTACAGGTACAGAAGGGTGTAAACAATGGTTAACTGATTGTAAGACATAGTTTTTTATTAGTTTTGAGATCTATAGACAAAGACTGGGACATCAGTAATTTATTATTACAAAAGACCAAATAACCCCTTTCTAAAGCTGCTAAATGAGGAAGCTGATAACTGAATGTAGACTCACTGAAAAACCAGCTCATGGTTTTCTTTTTCTAATGGAACCTCAGGGCTAACAAAACTTGTTTCAAACTAATCCTCTGTCTTAAACAGGCTCGACTCAGTATAAATCAAAAGATGAATCTAGGTCCTCCTGCATAATAACATTTTTCATGTCATTTACTTTTCTTTTATGCATATGTGCAATGATGGATGTATCTCCTATGCCCAGTGGTTCATGTGATATATCAGTTACCTTAAAGAAAGCAAGAGAGGTGCTTAGAAAGTGGTCAAACAGGTGCAGGGGATGCATTAGCCCTCTGTATTTCCTTCTTGATCTCATTGAACCAGCAGTGGGCTGGGGTCTGGATGTTTGCAAATTAGAGCTTCCTTTTCTGCACAATTAATCAGGGAGTGAGTGTCTCTTCGGGGAGCTCACTGGCCTGCAGGCACTGCTGCCTGGGCTCTGGAGCTTGGGGAGCTTAGGTGGAGCTGGGTGAGAAACCTTCCAAACTGCCCTGCACTTCGGCACAGGTGTAGAAGAAACAGTTTGGGAACACTTAAAAATATTTTAGGTGTCCCCAAGGCTAAATATCCTTTGGAAAGCTGGCTTTCTGGATTATTTCCTTGGATATCAGCCCTTAAATTCTGCCAAAACACAGGCAGGTTTCTATTGGGCTGTTCCCCAGAATGACTTGCTGAAAAGTTGTACAACTTCGGTGTGTCTCCACAGGGAAAATTGCCTCAGTCCGACTGAAGGGTCGACATAATTTATAATGGCAAGCAGATGAGAACTTGCCTGGACTTTTCCCCTGGGTGGTATTACTCAGTGATTCTGCTACAGTAAAAGCCACTACTACTTCATGTCTTTGGCAGGTGAAACTCTGAAATTTTTGGGTATCTGAATATATACCCTCCTTTATTAAAAGCCTCACATGGAGTCTGCAATAGTTATACTGCCCACAGGACTGGGGAATGGCTGTTCTGCTGGTTTCCTGAACAGTGAAGTGCCCTTTGGTTTCTATATTAAAACATCTATTAATTCTAGGTAGGATTTACTATTCCTTCACTTAAGATTTTTCTGGTGCTCTAGAGAATTCTAGAGGACAGAGCCTGGCCCCATATTTAAGAAAAGTGGTACAGCAGTGCAGGGATATCAAGGTAATTAGTGGATAAAGATGAAAGTTTGACCCCACCTGAAGCCTAGCTAGTAGCAAAATTCCTTCTACCTGGGCAGAAAGGGGATTTTTTTCTAAATGCATGATGTTCTCCAATAGTTGTGAGGATGGAGGCTTCTGCTTTTTGTGTTGTGCTGCATCTTAATCCTTGAGAATGCCTCGTGTGTGGCAAGGTACAAAGGAAGGTGTTGGCCTAAGGGACCTGTTCCCCTGTGTCAGCCCTGGTAACTCTGAGGTTTGGCTCTGGTGTCTGTGACAGGAGCTGCATGACCTATGTTTCCCTACTGCTGCCCTCTCTTCCACCATTGTCTCTGGAGCTGGTCCTGAGCTCCACAGTCCTCCTGGCACAGGGGCAGAAATCAGCTGTTTGCAATAGGAGACTGTGGGAGGAGCGCATTTGCTTGGAGTACTATATTAATACGGCGGCACGCTGGCCGGGCTGGTGGGGCTGCAGCTTGGTCCAGGTGTGTCCCACACAAAGGGAGAACGCCCCGTGGCACCTCGGTGCCTCGCTTGCCAGCCTCCCAGCCCCTGTGGTGGAGGGCACGGAGCCCAGCGTGCCTGGGGCTTGTGGATAGGCCAGGCGTGGACAGAAATAAATGAGCAGAGGTGGCCCTTCGACCGATGGTCCAAGGTTTTATTGTAGAAGCTCCCTCGAAGGGGACCGGATACGAAGAGGACAAGACAAGAGACTGAGAGGCTTTTGAAAGGGATACAGGGAAGGGGGCGGGGTGACACCACAGGGACCCATAGGAAGAGGAGAAAGGTGGGACAGGCCAGGACGCCCTCCCTTAGGGGACACAAGGGGTGTCTGTCAACTCTAGACAGAACCACCCCTCAGGACTCCTAGGAATTCAAAGGCAGAAGCAATCTTCACAGAATGGGGGTTTACTCTTTGGTACCAGCCCACCAAACCTCTGTTTCTGGGCTCTATGGCTCCCTGGTTGGTTCATTCACCACAACAGAGTACCATTAGTGCATCTTTCACAGTTCTTTCCTAAACTCATAATCACGCCAGCACTCTCGGTCTGTCCTCACATGTGGGGCAATAGTGGACTGAGATTTGAAGGTCAGCATTTTGCCTCTCAGTGGACAATGTTCTAATGGTCTTTATAGGGATTTGCCAAACACCAGAACAACTTGGAACAAAATACCTTTAAAAAAGCCAAAAAGATAGTGGTCGTTTTCCAGACTAAAACTGAAAATCGCTGATTAGAAGTAGAATTTATCATTTATACCCAAGTTGTGTCTGACACAGTTTGCTCATAATCTCGTGACCTCTGAACTGAAAGCAAGTGCAACTACTGCACTCTATAGAGAGATTGCTTTCAGCAGCTAGAACAGCCCTCATGTTTCTTCACCTTCATAAACAGTAAATGTTGCTCGTCAGCAATGTGACCAATTCTTGCCTCATTCTTCTCTTATTGGTAATTTACTTGAAAAGTACAGCTGAAGAACATTTTCTGTCCCTTGCTGGTGGTATCATAAAGCCACGCCATAGATTGCTCCTGCCCTTTGGGCATGTTTGCTATTACAAAATAAAACCTGCTGGGAAGCAGTTCTGGGATTTTTAGATTAAAAATTATTTTTAAAAAATAATTTTTCTGTTTTCTTTTGTTAGTCATTGATTTGGTTAGTGTTTTTCATGGATCACATGTAGGAAAGTCGGGTGACAAGTTGTTGTGAGGATAGATAATTATCACCAAACATAGAAGTTGTGTAATAAATGGATAGAGGAAGAGAAGAAATACTAAAATAATATAAATAGTTATATTTCACACACCCACTGGAAAACCTAAATGGAAGACTAAAGTATAGCGGATCTTGTGTCATGCTGAGTATAATTTTGGTAGGAATGATTTCCAGTAGGAAATAGTAGAAGGTAAGCAGGACAAATCTGAGTGTACTGCAGGAGATGTCTTGCTGACAGGCCTCTGTGAGCACTTGTAGGTATTTGTGGAGCCAGTTCTTTGGTAAACTTCCTTATTCTTTGTGCTACAGTTTTATGGCATAAGGATAACTGAAACAACCATCATCGACTAGTCAAAGAAAAATGATCAATAATCAGTGATGAAGCATAAACTTACAGCTGTCCTTGAATTACCCAAGCTATGGGACTGGCAATACTGATTCAGGTTGTCCTTCAAATCTGGGAGCTCGTAAGAGCTGAGGCAGCCCTCTCTCTGCAGAAATTCACCACCGTGGTGAATCGGTCTCTTTACAGTCTTTAAAGAGATCATTTCAAGCCTCACACTGTCTATCTAGAGCCTGTGGATAAACTGAGAAGATTAACCTTCTTCGAGTTGCTGACACAGTTTTTTTGGTGGCACAACAGGCAACTCTCCAGCCTCTCACCTAAGCAATAAAATCATCATGCACACAGTGAAGTTGTTGACAATCCTTTCCTTCCTAAAAAGCAAGTCTAATGAACACTGCATTTTAGTTTTCCAAAATTGGACGCTTCAGGGCAGTAGTCCAAAACCTTGATCTTCTTGTGGTAACTAGAGTTGATAAATGAGGACATCGCACTTAAATGAGATTTTAAGGCCTTGATGATCAGTGCAGGTAGCTGTGGTTCACAAAATGGGTCCTGGGCCTTAATGAAATTATTGTTCCAGACACACACCCTTTCTGCAGGACCAAAGTTATTTTCCTGTCCAAAGTCAACGAGTTGTCCTCTTGCTGTCTTCTGTGGTAAGAACCACTAAGCAGGAATTCAGAGTAATTTTTATATGATTTCTTCTGTGGTAGCTCACGTGAATGTTGTCTTTGTCACATCAACCCAGGAGAACTCTGCCTGGGAAGGCAGCCGGCCTCATTACTGCGAGCTCTGTTCCTGTAGGGTCAGACTGTGTCTCTAGACACCAATTTTTATAAATGTGATTGCTCCAAGGAAGGAACTGCCTTTATTTCTTTCATTTGTTGGAAGAAAAGTAATTTACTTCTGTTTTCCAGCCTCTCACCCACACTGGCTCAGTTTTGTGACTGGTCCTAAAGGAAAAGCCAATTCTTTATTCTTTCCAAATCACCCTTCCAGAGAAAATAACAGTAGCTGTGTAGTTCCTACTCTTTCCACCCCTCTGAGCCCACAGGGGATGTATGCAGAGACACAATCCAAATAGTGCCTGAACTTGTAGTATTCCTCTTTTTTCAGTCAAGGAAGGCTGTGTACAGCTCCAAACCAAACTGACCCACTGCAAAAAATTATATGGGGGCAAAATGCATGCTTGGAACCATGTTCACATCTAAAGCAACAGTTTTACCTTCGGCAACGCTCTCTGACATCATGAGGTACAAGAAACAACTATTTCTATGCTTGTTAGCGCAGGTAAATTTTTAAAAAATATTTAATACCTCCTTGATTCTCCTGTGGAGAATGACAGGGTTGATTTTTTTTCCTTTCTTTCCATTTTTTGCTAACAATTTACTTTTAATATTGCAACATGTATTTGGCCTGAATTATTTAACATAAATGCATGAATTGTTACGCAGTGTTGTAGCATAGGGATACATGTTACAAGGAATATTTGAGTAAAAATTTCATGCTTTACAAAATCCTGTGGAGAATAATGTAATCCTGCTTTCTTTTGCAATTTAAATCCAGCTGGGCTGGGTCAGTGCTCAGCTGGGAGGTTTGAGGGATCACCTGGGCCGTGCAGGTAAAAGGGGAGATGCTGAGGGGACATCTGTGCATGGGTGGGATGTGCACTTACAGCTCTTCTGTGAAATGAGGTCTGGTGAAGGGTTTTGTACTGCCCGGCCTGACGTGCATGATACAAACGCGATGTATCGCTATTGACGGTAAAAGCTGAAAGGATACTTTATGGACTGCCTCTCAACAACGGAGCTTTATGAGGGCAGAAAGCAAGGCCCCTGTACTGCGGCTGGTCCCCTCAGGAGGCTGTGGTGGAGTGCCAAAACTGAATCATTTTGAAACTAAATATCTTTAAATGGATTCTTTGTTCATTTAAAGGAGATAGAGTGAAGAGGACAGAGCCTTCTCTGGGGAATGTCATGGCTTTGTTGTGCAACACAAAGACCGTGTTTGAATCAAGATGTGGGTACTTCTAACAAGGTCTTTTCTAGCAACATGAGCCATGCACTACAATTTCTTCAGAACTCTGTTTCTTATTCTGAAGTTTGTATTGGCTTTCTGAGATTGCCTTCTATCTCATCTTCTGAGCTAACTTCTCCTTCTCGATGGAGGATCTGTAATGAGGTGCTTCTTTCATTGATCACTAAGAGTTCCACACATGTTGTGCTGTGATCAAAGACATTTTCTCTTTTCTCTAATGGTAAAGCTGTTGATTTACTGCAAGGCAGCAGGCTGATCTCTATGCCAGCACTCTTAATTGGAGGGACTTTTTGCCCTAGAAAGCTGTTTCCTTCATACTCAAGGAAAAAAATAAGAGGAGGTGGAGAGCAGAAAGCAGAGCAAACATGAGTAAATACTTACAGTTTTTATCACTGGAATGGATCCTGATATGGGATTTGTTGAACTTACCAGCTAAGCCTCAGTGCAGCTGTGACAATTGATGTCATCCAAGAATATGCATGAGTGACATATTGAGTTAGCTTTAGAGACTAACTTGTTCTTTAATATTTTATTAAATATTACATAATAAATAATATTATTATTCTGATTTAAGACATCAGAATTTAGGTGCAGCTTCATTTGGGCTTTGTTAATAGTGAGAGGTTGCAGCTTATGCCACAGGAGCTGGACACACAAGAACTCCCGTGGTGGTACTGCAGGTGCTTGGTTAATGTCGTACTCCCTGGGGGTTTCATTCATCCCAGCCTGGCTGCTGCTTCTGCTGCTTCCAGCACCAATATTTTGACAGTCAGAATCAACAAAGATAGAAAGAAGTTCAGGTTTATTTCAGAGCAAAGATTTGTTTGATGGATCAGAGAGCTTCAGTAGTGCGGCCCAAAACTTTGCCAGTTATAGAGTGATGAAAGGAAGAACAAGTAGAATTCCCTAGAGATTTACCATAAAATCCCAACACCTTGGCTCTTTTCTTTTTCCCCTCTACACTATGCATTTTGCTTACCTGCCTGGGGGAAATCTTATAAGCTGTTTTCCTCTGCAGAACCCCTGTGATTACTGCGTAGTTTTTTATACAGCATATTTGCACACTGAAGAGGATTTCTTGAACCAATATGATCCAGGAATAACTATACTGAGAACAATCTGCTGAGGTCTCACAGTTTTATTTCATGCACTGGAGGCAAACACTTCAAGCCCCTGGCAAATGGTGTTACAGATCTCAGTCAGGTCATTTTGCCACTTTGCTCAAGAGAAAACAATAAAATAATTATTCAGGAGGAATATTTGAGAGCTTGAAGCACTTTTTCTTTACACCAAAGCCATGACCTGGCAAACAATAAACAATGGGAAAGTTTGTCTTAGTACACAATTTAGCAGAATAAAAAAAGCTGGAATTCTTTTAACAAAGTGTGTTCTCTTCTCCTCAGACATTTCGAAAACTGATGTCACTTGTAATTCTTTGGGAAAGAAAAAAATCCCTGCAGTTTGCAGTACATCAATGCAGGCATTTTTCTCCTGTCTAATCTATAAAAAGACATTGTATACAAATGTTATTTTCTCTGCCAGAAATGCATTCCTGGAACATAATAAAGGCTTTTCTGTTGTTGTTCAGTAATTTGGATAATAGTTTCTCCATGAAGTCTCATAACATTTATTTACTCCCATAAATGATTAGACCAAGTGGTTTCAGCAGTCAAAACTGGAATCTCTCTGCAATAAGCTTTCTTACTGAAATAATTCTGTAAACATTATGCCTAAAATAATTTCAAATGAAAATTTATATGAATAACATAATATGGATATGAAATAAATCTGTAGAGCTCTGTGTATAAAATACAGAAAATTTTAATGGAAGAGCCATCAGCTGTGTAGATTAAACAAAGCAAAACATTTTCTAGAATTATCTTCTAGAATCATTGACAGCCATGAAGAGGTACAAACATTTCTTTTTTGGAACAATTAGATTGCAGTAATTGTGGCAACAGCACTTTTTCGCTTTCCTGTAGCCCCATGGTCAGCGTTATTAGTTACAGTGTAATGGAAGGGAATTTGAGGGGAGTATTCCTCTCACATGGTTTGGCAGGTGTGGGAGGGAGAAGGAGAGGTGCAGCTGGGCTCACAGCGTAAAACAAATTGTGCTGCATTATGTGAAGGGGTTAAGGGGTCTGATGGTAGCAAGGCTGGCTTGGAATCAGCACTCCCACAGCCAAACTTTGGGAGAAGCTCTTGTGACCCAGCTTGTGTGCATCTGTTACAAGGATAGCTCGCCTTTGCTTTGCCAGTCCTCTTTTGTACATAACCCACTGGGAAGACGGTGGTACAACCAGTAATGCTCCATCCTCTGTCACTAGAGCTGAAATTCTCCTGCCTTTTTTATTTACTTTGCTTCCTTGGCATCTTGTCTTCACCCTCTGCTTATGGTTTACATTCCTCTCCTTGCATGCAGAAAGTAATAATCACTGAAGGTGACCAGAACAATGCAAATGAATGTATTTAAATTTAAGATGGTGCCTACCTGTTTTGGTTTTTGGAGATCTGTTTTATTCCACTATTTCTTAGTGGTGCTCATTTCATCTGAAAGATGAATCACTTGCTGATGGATTTAGCAGTCTTCATTTTCTTCACAGGGGTACTAAGTATCATCCCCCTTCAATCAAATACAGTTTGAAGTTTAAATTGGATTCAGGAGGCATGAAAAGATGATGCCTTTAAAAACTAATATACTAGATAGTCCTTGGGACTATCTCACTGTGGTGTGAGACAAGGGAAAAAAAAAGAGAGGGGTGAAAATACCCACAACTTGTGCTGTCTGAGGGGGCATCATTAAAAAGTTCGATGTGGGGGTCCATGAATGTGTTGGGAGAGCCCTCTGCTCTGCCACGGCTGCTTCAGGTCTGGAATTCAGGAAACCGAGCAAACCAGTTTTAGCCTGACTCTGGTTTTCCAATTATCTAATGCAACCTATCGCTAGGAATATTATGAGTATCATCACGTATCTCTCACAATGACACCTTTTTTTAGCTGGAAGCATAACTGATTTCAAAGATATTGGAGGGTGATTTTTTTTTTTTTCCAATTTGCTTGGGTTTTTTTCATAAAGCTTTTGCTCGATTCTGATCTGAGGGCATGCTTGTTTTTTGGTTTTGTGTTAGTTCAATAATATCATCCCCCCCCAAAAATATCTGCCTTTTTCCTGAAATCAGATCTCGGTTTTCAATAACTTCATGGGGGTGTTTAATTTTTATGAGTGGCTTTTAGGCCTCACCGAGTCCTACAGGGCTGAGGTCCCTCTGCACTCCTTTGCATCTTCCCGCTGCCATCAGTGGCCGCTGGCTCTTGGAACGGAATTACTCCACGGAGTGCTGAAAGTAGGTTAGGCTGAAGCTTTCACAAGCCTCCCTGGAGGGAGTTTCAGATGTGCAAATCCCAGCGAACTCTCATCTCAGTGAAATGTCACTGAGACTTCACCTAGGCAGGGCTGACTCCCTTTGCTTCCTCCTGGAAACTTTAGGAAGCTGGAAAAGGATCTGCAGTGTCAAGAGAGGTCAGAGTGCACGTGTAAAGCGCTCCTGTATGCGCCTCTCGCCCAGCGCTGTTCCTAAAGTTTCCGCTGGGACAACGCGTTCTTTTTAGCTGGGCAATTAGAATATGAAACGAAAAAAGGAGGTCGTCTAAATAGGGCCCCTTTGTAATTTCTTACATAATACTGTGCATGGCAGGAATGACTTAGTGACCCTTCTCAGGGCACGGAGGGATGATAGATGGTTCATAATCCTTCCCAGGCCAGGTTTATTGAAAAAATGCTCTTTGCATGTATTTAGTATGAAGAAAGTTAAGATTTTAAGAAAAGACACAGGATAACTGAGAAGAGGGCTTTCAGTTTTTTGAGATTTCTATCAAATCAGTCTAATAGCAATGCAAATCATTGGAAAATTTTACAAGGTTTAAAAAGGGCTTTGGTCTTGTCCTTGATACCCAGGAAAGCCTGTTACTTAGGCCTGTGTCCTTGGAAAGACTAAGATATTCTAAATCCCATCTATATACTTTGCCTTCTGGATGCTAACTGCACTATACACTTGAATATATTTCAAATTTTCTTCACATTGGTGAAGAATTAAGCCTTTATTTTTCAGTCGTAGGTTTCATTTAAAGTTATTTCTAAATAGAAAAATTGCAAAATTTGCAGGTTTGCGCTTGTTTAACACACCCTAAGACAAACTACAGAAGAAAAGCCATGAAATGATACATTTCCACAGCTTATTAAAAAATCCTTTTTTTTTTTTAACCAAAGGAAGTATTTTATTAGAGAGAGTAGTGAAAACTTTTGATCACTGAACACTTTTAGACTTTTTGGCTCATACCTAGTTAGGATCTTCCTCCAACCAACCACGCAAGGATTCAGTTGTTGCAATATGCAGTGTAGTGTTGATACCCTTTTATCTCCACCTATTCTTTCAACCTTGCCCTCAGTGTGTGTGCACACAGACATGCAGGTCTGTTTCTGTGGAATCCAGAGAAATACTGAGGAAATACACTTGTACACACGAACTGTTTATTGCCTTATTCTGCACAGACAAAATGATGTCATATCTCTTTGGTCAGTCATACAGAGCTACAGGCTTTTAATTTCCAGAATTATTAGTCAACCAGGTTTGCAAAAACACTATCTGGCCTGTCCAAATCCCCTCACTGTGATGTCCCCTCATTCTCCCTGAGCTTTGAAAGAATATTGTCCTCTTGGTACTCACCCCGTGGTTTCCTATTTAACAAGTAAATATCAGGGCCAGTGGGGGCTACAGACCTGAAAAATAGCATTGAAAAGGACAACCCGTGATGGTATAGTGTCTCGGGTTTCCTTTTAACAGTTACAAAAGGCACATTAACACCTGATAATAGAAAATCATTCTGTTTCACAGTTCTGTGTGTAATTGTAGCAGAGATTCAGTCTGCTTTTATTTGTTTTTTTAAAATAATGCATGGGTACGGTCAGTGAAACAGCATCCTCTCCCAACCCTCCTGCAACACAAACCCCAAAAAACCCTTTAAAATAATTGCTTATAATTCAGCCCTACCAGCTTTGATGCTTTTTACAGCTACCTGTAAAAACACAGCACAAAAACATAATTAATATACTAAATTCTGGCTGAATGTACTGAGCCAAGTAGCAGTCAGGTTTGGTCTGGCTGTTCTGGCTGAGGCCTTTGGAGTATTGAGACTTCTGGAAAAGGACCTGATCTTTCCCTGCAAGGTGCCTGAACCAAACACTAAGGTATTTTGCTAATTAATCCAACATTGTTTTCTGTGCCCTGTTAGTACAATGTACCAAATAACATATTTTTATCTCCAGTACTTTTAAAAACAGTTTTGCTGCAGCTGGAAAAGATATTTTGCAGTTTAATTTCTACAGTCAGAGGTTTTCATTAGCACAGCTTCCTATGACATTCGTTTATTCTGCATATAGTTCAGTTATACTATGGAATATCACAGCAGTAAATATCTACTAGGTGTACAGGTTTTTGTAATCAGTCCCTGACAACATCTGTCAAAACAATATGGGAAAATCCTGGCTCATGTTGTCATTACAGAATGGGACTGTTTGTTTATTCAATAGAAGAAGTAAAGCATATTGAGAGAAGGCCAGAAGAGTCACTCTGACTCAGTTACTGAGACTTCCAGCTTTCAGCTACAGGATATTTTGGTTCCAGCATTTCACATCAATAATAAACAATCTTTATGGGAACCATCGAATGATAAAAATGAGATCACAAATTGAGAGCCAGGCTATATATTTTTTGATCTGTTGTATGCTATAGTTTACATTAGGGTCAATCTCAAGACCAGAAAGAGGCAGGTTCTGTGCCACAGCATTTCAAATAAATGTTTGCCAGCTATATGAGATACTGTCAATAATTCATCACTATAATTCTTCCAAGATGGTCTGTTGATGCAAACTGTCAGAGCACATGGTAATAATATGAGCATTTATGTGATTTACAGTTCTACAAAATGGCAAATAACTAGAAATTTCTTCCACTGAAAGTACGCATAGGCTCTTTGGATGTCAGAAATAGTGTGTGTGACAGCTGCAGCATGTATAAATCATGGTCAACTGTTTAAAGTATTCTCTGTGTATAAGTACATGCACTTATACTGGCATCTTCATAGTCCATTTCCAATACCTGAGTGACAGATTGTGCTTCATGTAATTGTGCAGTTTCCTATGTTTTTATTAACTCTTTAATCCCCTGATGTATCCTGTGGTTACAACAGTATGTCTTGGTCAGTAGAACTAGTAGTGCTCAAAATACAAATATTTCCCTACCATGCAGCATTGCCTGGGCCCATGGGCTTTTTTAGTAATTTGGGTCTTTGGCAATATACTAGAAATTGTATTGCACAAAGTAGTTTATAAAATTTTTGCGTATGCTCTTGTTCAGAAAGAAACCAAGAAACAGTGACTCGTGGTAATTTCTTTTCGTGTCTTGAAAAAATTCAGGTGAGAGGCATTCTTTGATGGCAGCTGCGTTAAGCGCCGGTAGCAGTGGGAAGAGCTTCCTCATGTTTCAGCTCAGTTCCCATCTTTGCACCAGCCTTCGTTGCAGAGCTGTTCAGGTCTGTATATGCAACAAAGCACTGCCCCAGCAACCATCTGAAGTTGTTCCCACTTGTCCAAACCTTTCACTTTCATAGACTGATCTTTTATCAGTGCATGTTAATTTTGAACTGGCTCGGGATTTATCAGGCTCTGCACACAGCCAGCCCATGAATGTGTGATTTGGAACACTGGATTAGAAAATGTATTTACCATGAAAGGAATGAGGACCACTGATTTGTTTGGAGTTTTTTTTCCCTTTTTGTTTCTGGTGTAGTGCGTAGGCAGAGCTGAGCCTAATTCCTCTCATTAGCACCAGTATGGGGCGAGTTTTTTTTCACTGGAGACTTTGAACTGGAGACTTGTGTGTTATAAGGATACTTAGCAGCTTGAAGCATTTTACAAAAGCAGAATTTCTGTGGTAAAGGAAGCTCCATTCTTCCCAGGAGTATGTCCACTGGCTGCTGTCTTTCAGACTTGAACAGGAATGGAGGAAGAGAAATGGGAATAAGGGGCAATCATTGGCATTCAGTTAAGGTAGGAGAGGTGGTGATACACTGGATTTCCTCTTGTTTTCCTCCTTTTAACCATATAGTCCCATGAAGCCACTGTTGTAATAATTAGGTGAGTGACTGGGAGCTGTAAATATTGCAGAGATTTGTGACAATTCACAGGTGTCTGAGACTTTAAAGCAAATCTGTGCAAAAGATTTGCCAACTATAAGACTCTTCAGTGGGTACCAGCAGGGTTGCAATGTCAATACTCTTGGTTCAGTACAGAAGATAAATTTGTTTTTTGTATGAGGAAAGTTTAATAGCTTTATTCCTTTTGTTAGAGTAAGGAATAAAACCAATATGCAAAAGTTTGGGGGCACTTTGTGCAAGCACAGCACACCTCACTGCACTGAATGATGTGCAATGGAAGATCCTACAGCAGCCTTTTCCCTGGAAACCAGCATGGATGTAACTTCATTTTAATGCAGGATAGCTGTGGCTGTGTGTGCCAGTCCATCTCTGTTGTACCATTCCCCATGGATTTCTCTTCCTCCCCTTTTTACAGTTTCTCAGAAGCCCATGTGTATCATTGTGGACAGAGAGAGTTCATGTGCGTGAGCAGCAGGGATGATTTTCCTCCTGGGAGCTGAGCTGAGTCACCCTGAGCTGTGATGGGGAACAGGGGAGGAGGCGGGAGAGCATTCCTGGGATGAGGAGAGGGACTGTGGCTGCTGACAGCTCCCTGTGCAGCTTTGGGCTCGCTGTAAAGAGAAGCTGTGACACGAGTGACGGTGGATTTGTGCAATCACTGCCATGCCTTGCTGTTTCCGTGGGTTTGTCCTGAAACAAACCTAGGTTTGCATGCCCTCTGCAGTGTGCCCTGACTGAAGTGTCTGTCTGCTGTTCCCTGGAGGCTGGGAACTATTGGTGTGGAGTCTGAGATGGCAATGCATGGTAGGGATGAGCCACAAGCAGCGTGAGGTTTGCCCTGTGGCTTTGGATCTTGTTCGGGAATGTTCTTTGCGGAGCGCTTCTCCTTTGGTGGTGTGTGGTGTGGAGCAGCTTGTGGTACATATACCCAAATCCCATGGAAGGTGATGGATTCCCATGGACATAAAGAGCCATTCCATCAGCTTTTAATTGTGGTGTTAAATACATGGATAAGAGGAGGTTTTGTGCCAGTGTCTGTGACACAGAGGCTCATGAGGCAAGAGCTGTACCCCCATGGTTGTCCTTGTCCAGCCCAAAGATCTTGCAGCATTTCCTGAAACTCTTGGTTGCAGCTCAAGATTTTTTGGAAGGAAGATTTTTCCTAAGCAAATGTGTCAGTACACATCTGTTGGAAAGCTCTGCTAAATAAATCCATTATACTCTTGCTCAGTACAATTTATTGTAGTATGTCAATATTTTGCTTTTAAGTATGTTTTAGATAGCAAAAAAGTATAGGTTTTCTTTTGGGATTGTTGAAGGAAAAACAGGGAGGCTGAAGGCAAAAATCTTTTAGGCTGCTTTGGGAAGGGTGGCAAAAAACCCCCTGAGAACTGTACTTTAATGTTTATTAAAAATCCGATGTTTTCAGTGAAGCTGCCTTTAGGAAATGCTGTGATTTCATTTCAGTGATGTGCTAAGAAGAAAAACAGAATTTCTGAGCTGTTGTCTCAAGCTTCATATAGGTTGAAGGTTTATGTTCTGCTTGTGTTTTGATAAATTTTCCTTGCAGGCATAAGGCGTAGAAACTTTTAATTAAAACTTAAATTCTAGAGCAAGGAGTAAGTGTTGTGGTAAAGTGCAGGCACTTGGTTGTTGTGTAATTCCCAGAAAAGATTTCTGTGAAGCTGAGGTGGCTGGTTAGAGGGCTTGAGCACTGACACAAACTCAGATGGAAGATGTTCCAGGTGAACATCTTCTTTGGGAAGTGTCTCTGCTGCTGCCTTACTCCCAACACTTGTGGGAAAATGTACAACATTTTCCTCAAAAATGCTTTCAGAGTATGCCAGCTTGAGGACAACAGTTTTCTGTAGGTATGTATAAAAAATGAAGACTTCCTAGTTAGAAGATGTGGCATTAGTTGTTCTGAGGTGAGCTCTTGGCATTTTCTGGAGAAGCCAAGTGCTACCCAGCTAGGCCAGGGGGTGTGGAACAGCAGAGGCAGAACGGGAGCTGCACTGCCTCTGCTTTGGCATTGTTTGGGACAAGTGCTCTTCTAGTTCATAGCACCAAACGCTGCCATTCCCCATGGAAGCAGAGCCATTCTTTTAGGTGTACAAGGCATGACAATGCCATTATTTTGAGTAAATTAAAACCGTGTTGGCTTCAGTGCCTTGGTGTCAGACAGCCCCGCTGCAGCACTCGTGGGGCATCGCGTCCTAAGCAGCTGCTTGGGTAATGAGCAGCTGTGGTTTTGGCTCCTGACACCAAACATTTCTGAATGAAACCAGCTCTGTGGGGATGATCTAGTGGAGCAGTGACCTGGAATCATTTCATGTCCCCATGTGATTTGACTCTCCACTCAATTTAGGGAGAATTAAAATCAACATTCTTCCTTCTCTTTCTTGAGAAGTGATGGTAGGATTTTAATAACTACAGAGAGCCTGAGTATGTAGACTAATTTGCAAGATGTGTATAAAATGTATGTAACCTTAAGGTAGTTGATGGACACTGTCACTTGCTGGGTTTGTCCTTCTAGGGGATAAAATCAAATGGCTGCATATGTATTTAAAAACTGTTGTGGCTGCAGGGAAAATGTTGGAGCCATGAGGACATTTTCACTAGCTTGGAGATTAGAGAGGCCTTTTTGGCAAGAAGAAAATGTAGTTTGCTTGTAGCACCTGCATATACTTGCATGTCTCTGATCTTCCAGTTTTTACAGCCTGTGGTGTCTATTATCTCCTTGATATACTTGCAAAATTCATGTGATGTTCTTCTGGAAGTTCTGCTGGGTGGAGAGGAAATACAGTGCCTAGTACAAACAGTTCCTTGTGAATGCTACATTCCTACATTTATCTGTCATGTAGAAAAAATGCAACTGAATAACCTAATTTTAGCTGTTTCTGACAGTAGTAATTAAATACATTTTTAAAAATCATACCATGTAATAGTAAACCAACTCCTGTCATTATGTTTACCATTGCTGGTACATAGCCCCCATTAAGTTACAGTGGCATTTACTGTTTATCTTGCCAACTCTCTGGTCACTGAATATTTCTGAGGAGATAAGGGGAGGAGGGGAAAGATGATATCAAGCTTATTTACATTAATTTCACTAAATTTTAGCAATATTCACTTTAGTCTTGTCTGTACATTTCTCTTTTGTAATACATCTGGGCAATCTAATTCTGTCTTAATCTGTCTTAAGTGTGATGGCCAGGATGCTGAGTTTGGTGGAAATTTTCAGGTATGTTGGGCAGCAGCTGGAAACCACAGTTAGTGAACAGTCCTATTGGATTCATCAAAGATACTGAGATTTATTACAGGAGGTTCCCAGTGCTGCAGGTGGAGAAAAAGCCGAACTGTAAAGTTAAGTGTCATCATTAGCCCAGAATTGTTAAATATTCAGTGCAAACTTCTAATGACCAAGTAAAAGTTCAGAAATTACAGTAGGCATTTCAAGCATTCATGACCTGACTTTTTCAGGGGTAGTGACAACCCTGGAGAACCTGCATGCTGAATAAGCTATTAATAAGAATTAATCTGTGAATATTTTGTAAATAAAGTTTCTCCTTGCTGTCATTTTATGCAAAAGCTTCTGAAAGGCATAAGCCCTAAAAACAGAAACCTGGGGTTAGGGTTTTGTTTATGAAATTAGAATTAAATCACTAAAAAATAGCTATTCTACATCACTTCTCAGTGCAGATATTTTTAATGCTACATGGTAAGGTTGTACAGAGTGACAGCTGTCCTGTCCTGTCTTATTTTGCAGCAAAACTTTCACAGAGACCAGCCCAAAGACAGTCTAGCTCAATATATTTACTCTAATTTCTCTAATTTGTAGCTACACTTCAGATGAGGTGAAATGTTGACCCTGCAACAGGAAAAAGTCTTTTAGAGTAAGCATTTTTGAATACAGTGGAATACCCAAGTTTCCTATAGAATGACTATTATGTTGATATTGGTTTAGGTAATTACAGTTTGATTATATCATAAAAGCACACGTCAGCATTACAGTTCTGGCTGAAACCCTGATCTTTTAAAATCCTTTGAGTGGCAGAAAGTCCTAGGTATTAATTGGGCCTCATTACAGAAACAAAAAGAGATTCTAATATGACCTAAGGCTACATAACAATAATTTCCATCTGTTAAAAGACATGTGCCAAAGCAAGAGCACAGCAGAAATTTTTCTTGTCCAAACTTCTGGGATATTTGGAAGAGCTCTGAAATGAAATGGAGACAACGAGCACAACGGGCCTTATTTAAAATTCTTTGAAATTGTCCATTTACCTGTGGTATCACATAAACAATACTAACAGATAACACCCGCTCATATAGAATAAGATACACTTCTGCATGCTGGAAGCTGCTGTATCTGTAATTTTGGAGCGATAAGGAAACAACAACAGGGCAGGGCAGACATCAAAGAAGCTGTTCCAGGTGTCTGCCATGAATGACCTCTAGGTCAACGCACAAGACTTGATCCAGATCGTTCAGCAAAGCAACCTAGAACATAAAGTAGAGCAAGAATATCTGAGTTAAAACTGTAAAGGCTTCATATTTTAAGAATATTCCAAATATTGTAAGCAAGTGGTTGTGGCTAGTGATGGCTAATCCCTGTTATTAATGCATGTATATCCATGAGTGTATGAAAGGTAAGTGCATGGCACTTAGCCTTTGGAAACAGGTTGGGTTGCTCACCTGAATTGCTAAGATTATTTGAAATCAAGGGAACATGGAGCAGACCCCAGCAGTGCTGGTCAGTGTGCACTTGGGTTTCTTGATCCTTTGCAGGCAAAGGCCAGTGAAGTGGCCTGAGCATCAGCCCTTCATTTGATCAAAAAGCAAGTGTGAGTCTTGCTTCATGCTCCCACAGACCATTTCAAAGGTCGTACTCCACCTCAGAGTGGCTTTTATTCTTTCAGTTAAGAATGGTGTTCTAGGATGAATCAAATGAGCTCACACCACGACTAGTAAAGCCTTTTCAGGTTGTGACTACACTGTGAAGATAAAGAATTTTCCTGCCTTTTTCTGAAAGCAAAATGAACAATTTTAGTCTTCTGTGGTCATAGGGCAGTGTCGTGTGGAGATGCTGAGCTGTCTCTGAACCTGCTCCCTGGGCTGGGGCAGGACGGTAACGCTCCCATAGGTCTCTGCCGAGGGTATTTCCTGTGCTGGGCTCCATGCAGGGAACTAACGTGGCCAAGTTGCTTTCCAGAACCAAAGTAACTTATTCAAAGCTGCTTCAAATATCTCTGCAAGGCATTGCACAGCACTGTGTGAATACACCCAGCACCAGCACTGCCACACGCTTTCCATAGTCACATATGTTGGCACAAGGGGAATGGAAAATGCAGCTACATTGTCTTGCTAGCATGCTACAAGAATTTATCATGCTTAATTCCAGATGAATAAAAATTTATCACAGATCTACTGTTTTCTGTTAGTCATGTTTGTGTTTATACTAACATCACTGAGCCAAATTTGGATCATGGGATTAAAGTAAATGGGGAATGACAAATATGCAGGGACCTGTTAAAGGATTTGAGAAAAGTTCCATGCAAAAAGAGGCAAAAAGTTGGACAGTTATTTTATTTAGATCTAATTCCCATGGAAGTCAGCATCATCTGATTTTATTTCCCTATTGTGGTTGTTTCTTTTAACCGTGGATTCTCATTAAAACAGCTCTTTGACAACAAAATTAGTCAGTCATTTAATTTTAATGTGTGGCATTAAGTAAGCTGGGTGGCAAATTGTCTTCTCAAACAGATTGACTTATTTTACCTGTGGGAAAGGAACAGCTGAACAGCTAGGAGGGAAATCTGCCAGTTCAGAAAATTTATTGTAACTTCCACAGCAGAGACGGAGTTGTTTGGTTTTGTATGCTAGTTTGCTTTTGATGTTTTAATCTAACTGAAGTCTTTATCATACCATTTGAAATTATCCTCAGGGTTCGAAGCTATCATTGAAACTTGCAAAAGTAATTGATACTTATTCTGTGTTGTTCACTGTGTTTATATGACTACAAGATGAGTTTTTCCTCTCTTTATAGCATGCAATAAAATCTTCAGCACTGTAGTGGGGAAGGCAGTGTGGTAAACCAGAACAGCTTTTGTTTGATATACCTTTCCTTTTCTATCCAGAGGAAGAGGATGGAGGCTTTTGTTTTTCTTTCAGGAAGACCAAGAAACCTTTCTCCTCACAGAAATAATTTTGTGCTTTTCCATCATCCTTTTCACGAAGAGACACTTTGGTCTCTTCTCCTGGAGAGTGTCTTGCTAGCTGTTATGAGTTGCTGTATTTCACAGATTTAAAGTAATCACAGCATATTGTTGAAATTCTAGAGTGTGTACTGTTAGTGCTTTCTACAAAAACCCAGGATTTTTTCCAGAGGAGAGTTGAGAAGCCTGAGGACTTGCGCTGAGTTACTTTTGAGCAAGACTTCATGGTACTGTCCAGTGCTCCATTGATAGTGCTGGGAGCAGTAATTCCTAGACTTTAATCTGTTGGTGGCTCTTCTTGGGCCTTAAGCAAACTGCTTAACCCTTGAATATTTTACCTGTGACATGGATCAGCTTTCTGCAGATTTTATGGGTGTTAAGAGACCAGAATACTGGCAATGCATTTCAGATAGCCTTCTCTTGATAACAGTCATTCATTAAAATGAGAGGGTTTTTATCAATTTATATTGTGTGTCATAGTACGGAATTATATGGTATTAAAACCAGGCATGTTGTTACAGCTCTCATTTACTAAGTCATCTGCTGGAAGCGATTCTTACCTGCCCTGCTTTGAAGATGGAATGGAAAGACCCAAAGAGAACTTTAAATTATAGTAACGAATCTCAAACTGGTTTTAGACTGTCTTACTTCCTTTAGGACAAGGTGGTGCTGAGTGCTGATTTTTGTCACTCTGTGTGACCTAGTGTGGTTGGAGCCTGTGGTGACACTGATGTCTTGTTTCCACAGGCATCATTTTGGCCACTAGAACTGATTAACAGTGTGTGTGTGTGTGTGTGTTTGTGTGTCTGTGTGTGTGTGTGTTTGTGTGTGTGTGTGGCAAACAGTGGTCGATAGGACTGATCAGCTTGTTACTAGGTGCTCATCAAGCCATTGATGGAACACATGGACGGAAATGGCAGGGAAGATTTGTTCCCTCCTCTCTCTGTGGCAGGGGCAGGAATTGGCCTTTTTGTGTATTTTCTCTCTTCTCGTGAGTGTAGAAGTAAGAGTAGTTGCATCCCACGTAAAGAGCTTCATATGGCAAACACAAGAGCAAAGCGTAAAACCCTGCCAAGGGAAAGTGTAGCCTGTCCAAATAATTTCATTACTTATTTTGCCTTCACAAGCAGCAGTCCATAGGAAAAAAGCAGAGACAGATTATCATTTAGAGTGAAAAGGTGGAGGTGGCTTACAAATGGATGAGAGGTAGATGACAGCTTTCGATTTTTGTGGTATCCCTGTGAGAACTCTCTTTTAATACCGTGTTTATCACACTTGGTGTTAGTAGTGCCATGTGTTCATTTATTCAAGGGAATTACTCGGAACTGCTCGTTATGTTGTGGATTTGCATGATATGTTTAAAGGCAATTTAAATAAAATTCATTTCAGATTTATGGAATCTTCTCTGAAGAATTTTTTCTCTCAATAATCTGATGTGCTGCTACCTCTGTGCCACACAGTGTAAGGCTAAACCTTCCAGCCAGATTCTTATCTCCATCTGGTGCGTGCACATGGGAGGACAGTTTATAAAGCCATCTGAAATAAATAAATTGTATTCCTTATTTGATCTCAATACCGTCTCCTGCACAAAGCATGAGCTATGAAATCCAGGATATCCTATGACTGAGGGATGAAGAATGCTGTTCTAGTGCTTGTTCTCAGTTTGGGAAGACGCTCTTTCCTTCGGTGTGTTGGGTGTCAGGATGAAGCATGGAGTCAAGAGCGCAGGGCTGTAGGGCTGGCAATCTCTGGGCAAAAATCTCTGCTCTGACATGCACAGAAATGTGGCTGATTGCTCCAATCCAACGGCCAGTTCATTGATTAAAAGGGCCAATGGGCTTCCATCCAGGAGTGCAGCAGGAAAACAAACAGCTAGGCTGAAAAACAAGACTATTTAACCATCTGAAAGAGCGTGGGGCCATCCCAGCTGCCGCAGAACCTGTCACGACTTGGCTGCCAAGAAGCCAGATGCTCGCATCAGAGGAATGCGTGTTTCACAAGCCGATACCTCTGCTTGCTGACACACAGCGACATGTCCGAAGAGGCAGCAGGAGAGTGCAAATTAGTCAGCCTTCCCATTAGCTGCCAGCCCTGCTGGATCACTGACACCTGTACAAATACATGCTTTCATCAGAAATAGATTATGGGAATAACCTTCTCCTCATAATAGAAACCACTTTCAATATCCAGCAGGGGACCCCTGTCCATATGTGAAGTTAAACACTGCAGAACTGATTTAATGGTTGGATCCACTGGAATCTAAATTTGCAGAGGCTTACTCGTGTGATTAAGGATATACAAAAGCATTGGTTTTGGGCCTGCTCCAGAATCCACTAATGCCATCGATTTCAATTAATTCTGGATAAGGTCACTGGTGGTTGAATCAATTGTTTAATTCTAGAAACAACAGAAAAGGCAAAGAAAAATTACTCAACCTATGGAGCTAAGGAGAGCCAGTCCTATGTTCTCATATTTTGTAATCACATTTTCAATATTTTTGAGTTCCCTTGTAATTCAAAAATCCAGCTTCTGCCTACATCTTCCAGTTTCAAGTGGCAAACACTCAAAACAAACTTTTTATGATTTGCTTAATATTGTATTTTACAATGAGGCAATTTGTAGTGAAAGGAAATGTCCTTTAAAGACATCCCATCAATTTTCCCCAATGAATGCTTTTCACAGAATTCTACTGAAGCAAAAATTATGGAACTGAAAAAGATTTAGAAATTGATTGCAAATCACTGTTGTGGCAGGAAAAATCATATATGCTCATTTTAGCTCTCAGCTCATCTGAAAAGGCTAGATTAAACATTTCATTTTAGACTTTCTCTTTCGGATGTGTCAGAATCCCGTGTCAAGGCTTCATCGTGACACTTGAGGACAGGATTTCCTCTAGTGTGGGATGTGAGTTAGGGTAAATGTTTCCATATAAAGGAGCTCTTCCAGGAGGTAGAATATCATATTTTTCAGCTGCAGGAGTGACAGGTACTGAGGAGCACACAGGTCATAGAGAAGGTCTCTGGGAGCTCCTGGAGAGGACAGCACGGCAGTACCAGGCACGGAGAACACAACTGGAAAGGACAATCCAGACCGATTATACCCCCAGCCCTGCATGTAGCAGAATGGCCAATCTGAACACAGTTATTTTTGTTATATGTTATTTGATGTTTTCTCTGAAGCTCAAATTCATAAATGTGACAGAAGAGAGAGCTATTGTTTATTCCAGCAGTAAAACCTGCCTTTGCTAAGGACCTTTTCCCTGTTCTTGACATGCAGGGGAGGTAAAAATCTCTGAAAAATCACCTAGCAAGGTTAAAAACCAAATTATCTTTGTGATTAAAAGCTTACCAGCCCTATCAAACTTCTTCAGCTGAAGGCCAGTTTTTGACAGTGAGTATCTGAGGAGATTCATACACTTGCCCTCACACCCTTCCTTTTATTCTCTCCACTTATTTCAACTTGTCAGTTGTTTATCTGCTCAGCCAGCTACCCAGGAAAGTGTTTACTGTGTTAACTTGTGACACCTCACATCCTTGTAGGTATATGTTTTGTAAGACATACTTAACTGTGTTGGTAAAAGTGAACATAATAGTAATTTTCAAAGAACATTTTGCTCTTCAGTACCCTGGAGAAATTTCCATGGTATTTTAGGAACCAGCTCAGCACTTCCAACCATGTGCAACTCCAAAGAGGGCAAATTCTGCAGCCTACAATTTGTTTAATTTTTTTTTTTTTAATTCACACTCCAGTGATCAGAGTATTTACTGTGGGAAAAATATAATAGTTTAGGATTTTATATTCTATTATGTTACAATCTATTGGGATTTTAATGTCCTGCAATTTTGCCCTAGACTAAACTGCTCTTCAGCTTGTCAGCTGGTCTGTCCTTGCCTCAGGAGTAGCGTTAGAGAGTAGAACAAGGCTTTTGCATGGGCTGGCTGTCTGAAGCTGCACTGAACCACACAGGACTCTCAGCACAGTGGGACATCCCTGGGGGAAAACGCTCTTAGCTCTTCCAATCTGCCTTTTAACTCATCAGGCTGTGGGGCTGGTCACCTCTGCTGCAGCTGTAATGAGAGACTGAACCTTGAGACACCTGGGTCCGAGCTGTTTTCTGCTCCTGAGCTGGTAAGAAGTGAACAAGCACATCACAAGTGCAGGGATTCCTGCACGCTTCAGGAAAAGTGCAGTTAGGTGACTCAATCCAAGAATTTTTCAAGAAGATGTCCTTGTTTTGGGTTCTTCAGTGAGGAGGAACTTTCTAAGTCAATAACAAAGTAAAGTTAAATGTGGACAGTGAACCTGAGATAGTATGGATTTTGTGTTACTATGAGACATAAGGTCTTTAAGAGATCCTGGCCATGCTGCAAGGTTAATTGACAAGCTTTCCTAATATCTGTCTGTACTTAGATCAGTTTGTTATGAATCGTCTTACCTGTCTGCTCATCAAAAATGAGGCAGTACGAAGTTGAATTTTTTCCTCAGATACAAGAATGAGTTCAGCCTACTGCAGGCCAGGAGCAATGACTGCAGCTCATGACTTTCACTTCTTTATCTTTTCACTCAACCTGCAGCTAGTCAAGGACTGAATTCTGCTGTTAATTTTGTTCTAGCAAAAGCCGTGGCATTCCTGCCAAAAATAAGTTGTATCTGCACAGCCAGCAGCTATATCTTATGACTTAGAATAGAAATTAGATGGATAAGTGCACTGACAGGGTGAGCTAATGGCCACTCCCTTAATAAGTGCTGTAATTTGAAGAATGCAAAATCTGTTTGTCCACCCTCATGGCAATTCTCCTCTTGGGAAGAAAACCTTGCTAGTTAAACCCACAAATCTCAGTACTTGTTTTGTTGTGCATTTATTTTTACAATAACCACCACTTCTGAACACTCAGAAAAATTGCTTTCAGGCAACTCAAGTCAGTGTCTCTGCAGTGCTGCCTGACCAGAGATGTGAGTCGTGTGTGTGCTGTCCTCGTCCTTCTCACCCAGGTGTGCTTAGCCTGGACATGCATTAACATACCCTTTGTTTAATATTAAGTGCTAAATTTTGCTAAATAATACAAATTCTTTCTGGGAACACGCTGCAAATTTCCTTAAGGCTCATCCTTTTTTATTTCATTAAACACTTGGCTTTTTCAATTAAACTAGTGGTTTCCTTCTTTTATGATTCTATACTCTCTTCCTTTCTTCTGCATGTGTTTGTCTGAATTAGTGTCTTGGAGCAAGCCAGTGTTCTCATCAAGAGAGCTTCAGTGTGACCTGTGTTTTGCGATTTTATAACTGCTTCTAATGGCAGGTGAAAAAATTAATCTAATTCGTGGTCTGAGAAAGCACATTGTTAATTAGCAACAGGTTGAAGCAAAATCTAAATCTTCTGCTGATCTTATGGGCTGGTTTCTGATGGAAAAACTGAAGCCTTATGGAGCTGCATATCCAAGCACAGGACCTTGTCCGTGTGTGCTTAAATGGCACTTGTGAAGCTGGAATTAAAGCTTTATGGTTTGAAATTCATCCGATTCAATACTATGTGTTAGTACTTATTACTCCCATAGCCCACTTCATCCTCAAAGTATTCTGAAGACTTCCTGGTTCAGACTGGCAGGCTCTTAATGAGCAAGGCATAAAACCTTGCTGAGTGCAACGGAAGAGGAACACAGCCCTGTGTGTTTGAGCCAGGGAGGTAAATATAACCCATAGTTACACAGTGTGGTGTTCCTTGTGTGCTACAGGCTGATTAGCCACAGGAATAAATGTAGGGGATTTACAGCAGATCTCCATCAAAAGTACAAACTTATATTTTAGAGGCAGCAAGCAGCAGAGATATCAATTGCCTGCATGAGCAGTTGCAATGAACTCAGCACCACTGTGTCAGCGGGGTATTGCTGCCACTCAGGGCAAGCTCCAAGAAAATCAGGCACTCTGTTATTAAGGTCACACAAATGTTTTTAATGGCACTCTTTCAGGCTAAAAGCAGGATTTCAGCTTGCAGCTGACTGCTCTTGTTCAGGTGTGTAATTGCATCTAGCCTGATTTACAGCAGCTGAGGATCTAACCCAAGATTGGTTTTCTCTCTGTAAATACAGGCAGAATTTGGGTTGAGGCTTTTATGTGTAGCAATTAAAAAAGAAGTGAAAACTTGGCTTCAGCTCATCCCTGAGCTCAAGTTTCGCTTGTTTTGTTGTTTGTGGAGCAGTTTAGGGTGTTTAGATGTGAGTGGCCAGGTGTTTCCAATATTGAACCTCTTCGTGTGGAAACGTGCACAGATAAGAGAGCTCAGTCTGTCACAAGCCTTGGTGGTGCTCTTCCAGCGTTTGAAGTTCTGACTTGAAAGGACTGACTTCTGAGAAATTGAGGCTCGGAGTCCCAGCCCCTCTCTTTCGGCAGGAACTCTTTGACAGTTATTCAGATTAGGAGCTGGACTAGTTCTCCAGTGAGTACCCCGTGCCTTGGTGGGAGTTGAGTGTGTGTTTGAGCTCCACAGTGCTACCTAGTCTTGGACCTCCCCTCTGAGAAGGAAAGGTCAGTATTTATGCCCTTAGCACCTCGTGAATAACTATGTTTGATGCTGTTTCTTGCTTTCTGTTATTTTCATCTTTGAAAAATAAGAGAGTTTTCTTCAAAATGTGTTATTACTGAAGTTGAGCTGTCTTAAATCTTGCAAAGATCGTAGTTTGTAATTCTGTAACTTCAAATTTGGAATGAGTTGAAACTTTCATTTCAACTTACTGAAGTTCTCTGCTTTCTGCTTTAAAATCCAGGCAGGTTTGCACCCCTATTGTTAAATAAACAAAGGAATTAGGAGAATTCAGTGATAAATTGTGGAAAAAGGCACCGCTGGCATTTTTTTTCTTTTATTCTCCCTGTGCTCTTCATGTGGTGAAGCTATTTAAGTTTTTCTTACTTTTCTGCTTTCCCTGCAAACACTGTTTATTCATTCTAGAAAAACATCAGTTGGGTAAACAGAAGTATTTATATGTGTAGCACTGCAACTCCTACTAAGATGCAAATTGTGCTGCAGGGAAGATAGTTTAGGCTTTTCTTTCCTCCTCGCTTTTCTTTTTTGACAGTCGGTTAATAAAGACTCAACAATAAGCAGCTGCCTGTGATGTCATTTGGGACTTTGTCCACAGAGCTTGTATTTACAAGTACTGAGAAACTACACAGCAGCAGCAAACCCAACTATCAGCAAACTTCGTGTCTGCTGTTACTGAAGGACTTTGGTGCTGTGGAGGGTGTAGAAAGCTAACTCTGTTCTTGTAACCACAGACTTTTAAAGCTTGGTAAATAAACACTGGATAAACTCAAGAGAATTTCTGGACTGCAAAGGCTTCTTACGGTTCTGAGTTCTCCAGGGCTGGCATGTTTTGACTGAACTGCTGCAAGTAAGGCTTTTGCTGTTTTGGTGTTTTTATCATGTCTGTAAAGCTTATTTTCTCTAGGAGTGTGTCAGCATTGCTATTTGTAGTTTTGTTTTAATTAAAAGAGCGGCAAGTATGTAGTTGTTAGGAGTAATTACAGCCATGCATCTGACTGTGGTTCAGGACAAATGAAAACTTCATTCTGGCTTTTGTTTGTATGAGATTACACTGAAGTGGCTCTCTCTTAATTTAAGTGATGAAACTTTAAGATTCTTAAAGTCTCCTGAGTGCTGTCATTAACTGAACAAAACCTGGGCTGTCTGAAGATTGTTCTCTTGTAATTTAATTATATTCATTTGAATAGTCAAGATTATTTTGAATTCTTAATATAAATTCCTTGTGGTTTTTAGTACACTTTTCTTTAAAAATTTTGTTCCTTATGCAGGCATTTATTTCAAACAAAACTTGATTATTTTTCACTTTAAGCCCCCTGTTCAAGTTCTGGAGGTGTATAAGTTTAAAAGAGAGAATCATACAGTGCTTTGAAATCTGATGCCTTTTGGATAGAATGAATTGTCAATTATATGAGAAACAGTAATTCTTGTTTTGAGTCTTTATGTTAGAAATCCATCACATCTTGAAATATCAGAGCAGAAAAACTAGCATTCTGGTAGCGGCTGTGAAAAAACTGTTTCTATGCTGTTTGCGGGACACAACCGTGTTTCTGACCAGAGATTAACTAATTTTCAGGACAACTAGCTGTGATTAGCATGGAATTATCTGTGTTTTATAGAGGAGTAAACTGGCCTATAGATGTGGTTTATTAAAATTTAGTTTACCCACTTCAAAAGCTGGTAACAAACCCCAGGTCTCTTGCTTCGCATTTCAATCTTTCACCAGAAGCCCATTTAAATTACTGTAATTTCAGTTGTAGTGGCTTTTTCTGGGATGTAACCTAATCACAGTACTGTGTATGGGGAACTTTTTATTACTGTTTACCTCTGTTTAATGATCTATCTTTGTGAAGACAAAGCCCATTTCTGAGGATTGAAATCAGAAAATTATGATTGGCAAGTGTACAAGAGTAAGTCAGTACAAATGAACCAGATAGGAATTGGAGAATTCCTCATGAATTATCAGCACTATTGATTTTGGTTTGCTTTGCTTGCTACTGACTTTGTTTATGAGGCCTCTCAGTCCCACCCAGCAACAGATTTTTTGGGGCTTCTTATTAAGGTCAGAGGGGCTAACAACTGCAGATGCCCCTCTCAATGTGACCCTGTTTCTACAGCAGATCAAAACTGTCCAGCTCTTCTGTTTTGATGCTATAATGTGGCTTGGCATGTCGAGATACTGTGCAATTCAGGAGCTCTTGTTCTGTCTTTGCAATTGAAGCATATTCTCCTGGGGGGTGGGGGAAACCCACCTAAATTTAGCTCTGCATTAATGCCATGGGAAGGGCAAAGGCTTTTGGCACTTCAAATGGGTGTGTAAATAAGAGTGTATTTTTATTCCTTGGGTGTTCATCCTTATTTTTCAGAAATAATATTTTAAAAGTTTATATGGTCTCTAAAAGACATTTTTGTAGCCCAGAAACTTCCACCAAATGCAGGAGTGAAGAGCAGAGTGTTGTGCTTGAGGCTTTCCTTTGGGGAGATGGAATGGGTTTAAGGTTGGGTGGTTTGATCCCTATCACTCTTGTGAGCCACTCTTTCCTTCCCTCTGTCGCCTTGTGGCCAATAAAGATGATCTACTGTTGCGAGCTGCTAATTTATACTTGCAAAGTTTCAGATATTGTCGGCAAATAAATGCCTTTGAAATCTTCAAAATAATTAGAACAAAATGAGAATAAAAAACCCTACTCAGATTCCACTTATCTTTCTCACTTTAATTTTAAATGCAAATTCTAATCAGAAAAATGTGAATTTTACTGTTTTAAAGAAAACTTCATGGGTTCCTATGGTATTTTTCTTGTACATGAATTGTGTATGTGTTTAGAGGCTTAGATTTATGCAAGTAGAAATCCTGCCCCAGTAAATGTAAAGCAGGAGTGTACAATTCCACTTCAGCTGTGAGGTAATCTTCAGCTAATTACCTTAAAAGCAGAAGCAGACTCTCAAAACCTGATGAGCCTGTGGGCATCCAATTTTCATTTTCCTCTTTTGCATTTTCCTTCTCGCATTTACATTTTCTTTCTTATATACTGACGTAGCAAATTAGGATATAGATAGAGCTCACTTTTCAGACAAGGGATCCCCTGGCTGGATTTCTCCTGAGAAATCTGCCCAAGGACACAGAGTATAATCTGATAATATTCTGGGATGGCATTAGAAGGGACAATTACCAAGAGAATGTCAATTCTTTGGGCTTTCTTGCCATCTGAAAAGAAACGGGATAAGAGCAGACTCTGGGCTGTCATCGTGTGACAAGTGGGACTGGGGCTGGGATAAAAGACTTGGAACAAAGGTGCCAAAGGGAAGCTCAGTTGGCTGAGGAGCTCAGCACAGCGCAGCCAGGGCCAAATGCAGCGGGATGCTCTGCAGCTCGTGTGTGGCTCTGCACGTGTTCAGCTCCTGGCAGGGCTGCAGTTATGCTGAAGACAAATTCGTGGCAAAGCTGCCAGAATACCGTCAGAAGTTAAAGCATGTAATATGCAGTTTTATTACTAAAACAGGATAAATGTGCAATGTAAATAGAACATGAGCCATTAACACTTGTAATGCTCTGTTCTGTGCTGTCTACTGATACCGCTCGTATAGCATGCAGGAACCTGAATTACATTCGGTTTTCCCTGATGGTTACATAAATTAGTCATGATGTTTTCAGGATGAAAACTTAGATAGCTATTACCTGAAAAACACTGGGAGATCTTTTATGCGCCCATTGCTTGGCATTCAGGTGGATCAGATAAACGTGGTTTGTACAGCGGCAATGGCTTCTGGAAACGGGCTGTAACATTGTCTATGGGCTATGGATGGTGCAGACCCTGGAAAGCAGGTTGGATTATAAAGCAGTGGATAAAAATTATGTTGTTGAAATATGGTCTATTAATATTGACACGCAGCAAGAACAAATGCCACTGTTAAAGTACATGTTTGATAAGCTTTCCACAGGACAACGCTATTTGTTTTCCACAGCCAAACCAGCCCTGGACAGTGTGTGCATACAATAGGCCTGGACAGAATCAAATGCATGTCACAAATTATTTTCTTTGACAATGCTAATTGATTATTATAATTCATCGTTATCTAAATTGTTAAATTCAGTACTTTACCGTATCCTTTTGTTTCTTTGTTGCTCAGACGTAACACAAATAGGAAGAGTTAATTACCACATGCAACAACAGAGGCAAATTTCATTGTCTGCTTCACTTTGATTGAAGCTGTGTTGAATCACCACTGGCTTTTCAGCAATGGTGGAAAAAAGAAGGAAGCAGGAATTCTTTCGCAGTGAAGTTGCTTTTGGTGATAGTTAGCATTTGTATTTCAAACAGTATCCTTTTGGCAGCTGGGCTTGTTTCACCTGTACTAAGCATTACCTAATTGTGCAAACTGCAATCACACGTGTGCATTGATCCTGTGGGGAATCAGTGGCACTCCTTGAGGAGTAGAGCACAACTTGACACAAGTAGAAGGGAACTGCATTTACTTCATAAAATGATCCTCTAGATATGAGCACTTGGCTTGTTTCTTCAGTGCTTTGTTGATGGCCAGAGCTGCAGCTGGTGGGTGAAAGGAAGTAGTGCTCTCCTCAAGGGAATTCTGGAGAGATTAAGTGATGACTTAATTTATGCAAATTCCTAAAGCTCTGATCTACTCTATCTTCCAAGATTTGGTGTAACTGCTGTAAAATGTAGGATCTTTTCTGCTGCTCCGAAATGATCTGACAAAATGGTACATAGTGGTAAGATTTTTGGGGGGTTATTTTGCCAGTAGAGGGCTGTGTTAAACTGGATAAAATACCTCCCTCTAGGACTCACATTTTCAGTGAGGAACAGCTTAAAGCATATGGTTGTTTTCAATGGCAAAATGAGTAAATAATTAGATCTTTTAGAAGCTATTGAATGATTAATTATTTAAAATCAGAATCACATCACTTTTACAATGCAACGCAGTTCTGTGTCAGTCTAATCAGACTGAATTCTGGCCTTTAAAATATGTCACACCTACCTGTTCTAAATTGTTCGAGGTTGATAGATAGAGCCCTAATAAGTCATTAAGCTGACGTGATATACAGCAGCAGCATGTGCTTTTGCTATAATGACACAAATGAGGAAAGAATTGTTTTTCAGAGGTACAATCATGTTTGTTTTTGATGTGGCCTATAAACTAGAACTCATTATTCAGGCTCTAGTGCTGCAGGAGCTGACCTTTGGCAAAATATTTTGTTATCCTCAATCTTTTATACAGGCCTTTTGTGAACTCTGCTCAGCTCTCATTTTGCTGATTGCATTTAAAGCCATTTATTGCACAGTGTTTGCCCTTCTAGCAGATGTTAAAGGATTCCCTGCCTCCCCCTTAAAGGCTACTCCTCCGCAGCATCTAATTATAACCTACACAAAAGATTAACAGATGTTATAATTGTCTTTACTCATTGATTAAATAGTTTCTGCATGATTTGCTCTCTCTTCCTCTCACTGCTGATTTGTGAGGTCTTTCTGGACAAGTCTCATGCATCTGCAATTTGTTAACAGAGCTGTCTTCAGTTTTTAACTTTTTGTGTTTGTGGTTCAGTTTGAGCAGGTTATAGCTGTTCTGCTGGACAATGTGACAGAAATGTGTTAAAAATGGATGCATGAATACTTGCGTTGCCCACATTCCTGTTCTTCCTCTTCCTTTTAATCACTCCATCTAAAATATATATAAAATGCAGACTCATTTTAATGGATTTAAATTGGAGAGTGGAGGGGTAAATGCTGAGAGTTGCTTAGCAGTAGTTTTATCCCTATATTTCAGTTGCCACTTGCAGAGGAAATTAGTGGCTAAGAAAATCAGTTTAAGAAGAAAATTCCTAGTAGGAAGAAATTATTAGTAGAACTTCCCTAGTACAACCATGAGAGAACTTTGTGGGGTTTTTTGAGGGGGTTTTGTTTAATGTCGTTCATCTCTCTCACTTTTTCACAAAATTAAGGTTATCCTGTTCTTGAGCTAATTAATTTCATCTGTGTTTTTTTCCCACGTTGAGGTGAGGGCTCTGTTCTTGGATGGATCCACAGTCCTTCCCCTACAGCACAACAGTGCCAAGCTTAGCAGCTCTTGTTTTATGTTCTCATAAATCTTCTAGCATCTTGAACAGGGCCAGACCAAACAATGTTCATTTTCAGAGAGGTAAAACTTCTTGCACATGCATTCAAACTACTGGGGATTGATTCTACCAAAGTGTCCTTCCCTCTTTGGATTCTGTACAAGGTTTTCCTACTCTCTTTCGTTGACACAGATGTGAGTAATTGACAAGTCCCCAAAAACCTCCATGATAGTCTTGGAAAGTCTCTCAGTTTTATGAAGCTGCATCTGCCACAAGGCCTAAGCCTGAAGGGCTCTGTCTTGCTTTGTTCAGAATTGGTATAACAAGAAAGAAAAGTTAATGGAAAATATTTTCTCATGTGTTCTTGGACAAAATCTCTGAATTGGTTAAAGAGAAACAGATTAAAGGCTTGAGGCTTGAATTATGGGCTTGGTTATTTAAAAGCTGTAAAATATTGTGATGTTTCCCCAGCCCATCCCCCAAATCCCACTCAAACACAAAGCTGTTCCCTTGTTTTCTAGGCAGACAACCATCTCATTTTGAGGTTGGGCTCACCTTCTCCTGTCAAAAACATTTCAGCATTTTTTGCTACCAAAACCACTTGAGTTCTATGTGGATGTCTGGGAATATTGATTCAATTTATGTAGGTTCATGCATATGTGGGACACCCTGTGTGATTCTATTTTGCTGGCGCTGTGTGTATTTATGTTCTCTTTACAGTGAATGCCATACGTGGTGCTGGCTGTGAGATTTTGATGGAGAATCTACAGCATTTTAGGTTTTTATTTGGTTTTTAATTTTGGTGTATAATGTATAATTCATGAGTTTTAATAGTCTGAATGATAATCTTTGCAGTGCACAAAAGCATTTGTCCAGGGACTCAAAACTGCTCTAGAAACAGATGTACTTTGTTTGTGAGATTAGCGAAGAACACTGTATCCTCCTTGTTTTTAAATGACATCTCAGTGCCCCTGAATACTTTGAATTTATGAGCTGGGGGGAGCAGATTATAGATTCGTAATAAGAAAATTCCAGGGTGCCAACTGTGCTTGCAAAGTGTATTTTAATCATATAGACACCTGTCCACTACCAACTTGTAATATTTCTTAGAGGTCACTGAGCAGCCAGCTGATGGGAATCACTTTTATTTTATGTCAACCTCATCTGAGTTTGAAGCACTGCTCCAGAGGTGAAAGACTAAAATCCCAAGTATCAATAATCAGTTCTATCTAATCCTGTATTATGCTGGAGGTAAAATGCCCAGGTTCTCTTTGCAGTTACATACTTAGAAATTACTAAAAGTTCAGCTAGGCCATTAAGGATTTTTAATATCTGCTGCTATGAAGGAAAGCATTAAAGTGAAACCTGGTGTAACATTTTAATAAACAGCTCTCTGTTATGTCACTGGCTGAGATCTTTGAGACCAAGATCTTCATCTGTATTTTGAGGTTGCACCAGTAAATGAAAGAAAGCACCAAAAAACTGACAACAGTAGCACAATCTACAAAGCCTCAGGTTGGCCATTCTCCTTGTCTCTCTGCTTGAGAATCTGTAGACTTGTCTAGGATTTAATGATTTCTTTTCCTAAAACTAGTCAATTCCTTCCCTTAAGCTGCAATTCAGTCCTGGTGTTATTGATTGGGAATGCATCCCGATGTTCATGGCAAACCAGTTCTGTCATTTATATTTGCCAATTTATCTTTAATCAAGTGAATTTCTTTTCTTTTTGATTACCGGAAAATTCTCCTGTCGCAAGAAAAAAGCTTTAATAAGACATTGATAAGAATCTAGGTGCTAGATGATGGTTTTGGGTGCAGTCCTGGGAACAGAATGGTTTGTAAGGTACACAGCCACAGGCAGCGTGGCAGTGCAGACGCAGGCGTGCACCACAAACCTTAGGCAGGGTTTTCCTTGCTCCTGGCAGGGAGCAAATCTTACTGATGTGTCCTGTCTCCCCAGTAAAGCACTGAAATCTCACTCTTACCACTGGCTGTTGTCTGTGTGAAAACAAGTTCTCCTTTACCTGTTTTACTTATTCCTGTTTACCTGAATTCCACGTTTGGATCCTATGTGTCAGTGAGGATTCTGAGCTTGGATGCAGAGTTCAAGAGTTTATAACTCTGGGAAGCATAACTGAGACCCCTCCTGAGGTCTCTGACTTAACCAGCAGCAGTTGAGGTTAGATCCCTCTAGCTCCTACCGTACTGCTTGGAAGTGATGGCACAGCCAGGCGTGAGGAAAAGCAGAGGCGGAGCTTTAACTCACAGGATCCTCATCCAAGAAAGAAGGATGTGAAAACTTCTTGTGTTTTTTGGGCACATCCTTAGGGAAGAAATCCCATGAAGGCAACACCTGTCTTCTTTTCTTTTCTCTTCCCTTTCCTCGAGTCCCATTCAGAGTTTCTCTTCTTTCCAGTAGCTGCAGGTAAAGTTACTGTGAGCCAACAAGGAAAATCAAAGGTGAAGAGCACTCAAGACTGCAGCAACCTGCTTAATTCCCCTACTATTAAAAATAAAGGAGGGCCTGCTCTAATTTATTTATTTTTTTAAAGGCTGCTTTAATGCTTCCCAGTTTCCCCTGCAGGGAAGATGGGTTAAAATCTGTGGAGGGAGCAGAGGATAGCTGTCTCACCTACATAGCTGCTTTTGGTGGCAGAATCTTTTCTTTGCTGCCTTTAATTCAGTTCTAGTTGAATTTCTCCCATCAAATTAATTTTGACAGAACAGTAAAGAGGGGAATGAAAACCGAGTCTTCCACCGCACAGCATAGAGTTTTGAGAGAGGATTATTCCCCTGTTTGAGTTTACAGTGTTGTGCACATCTGGTAGATAGAGAAGAGTAATGACACAGAGAAGCAGCACTAATAGAAAGTTTCACTATTAAAGTCTTTGACAAAGAGGATTTATTCAGTTAATGGCACTTATATATTACTACCTTCACAGTGTAGTGGAGACAGGAGAAGTCAGTGTATCAACCTATATCTTCAACTCAAAATATGGGCAAACATTTAGGGTTTACCTGAAATGAAGCAAGCAGAGATTTTTCTTCCTCACTTATGCTCAAAACTGTTTTTCCCCAATCCACCCCAAATTAATAAACCTTATGTAGAAAAAAAAAAACTTTTAAAGGTTGTTTAGTCTCAAAATGGACTTTCAAATTCACAGTGGATCATTTAGAACATGCAAGTGTATTAACACTTTTCCCTTCCATACTAATAATACTTTTTTTTTCCCAGCTGAATTTTGAGCTAAATAGTAATATTGAATAACTTAGGTTATTGCAAGTCTGGAGAGGTGCACAAACTATATCCTTAAAGGTTTTATCTAAATCTACATAGCATTACTTCCAAGAAATAATCTATGTAAAAATTATCCACTTTGAGACATTACGTGAATTCTATATAAAAAAGTGGGTGAAAAATTCTGTGCCAACCCAACTGTTGTTACTACAAGCAAAGATATCTTTCAGATTTTAGTGAATAACTGACTTATGAATTGTAAGTAGTTTTGGTTTGGTTGGTGTTTTGGTTTCTTTTTTTTTCTTTTGTAGTAGAACTGTTTTTACTTTGCGTTCAAAATGGACAGATGCTTGAGGAAGACAGACTAAGGAATTCTAATAGTATAGCTAATTTATTTTTAATATTTTCTGGATAGTACTGTATCTATAATCCCAAAGTGTTGGGTTATTATCTGTGATGGCAGTCTATATGTTCACTGACATTTCACTCGGTAGAACTGAGCACAGGTGAGCTAAAGATGGAGAGAATGACATAAAACATAGAAGAGCTATGAACATTTTAGGTAGGAAATTATTTTTCTTTTTTAAATTTACATTTTTATTACATCTCTGGAAGATGGAAAAATTAGAAAACAGTGTGTGACAGGCAGTCTTCACATGAGGAACTGGAATAAGCAATGCCAACAGCTGATGGCATGGGAAGTGGATGGAGTAATGTTTTTTCAAAAGCAAAAGCCTTTAGTTGTCTCTAATGTGTGTGAACCACAGCAAAGTACAGAGATACTGAGAAGAAAGGCAGAGCAGACTCTTTTCTTCCTCAGCAGGGTTGTTGGATATCTCATTTCTGGCAGCATCCTCATTTTCAGTATTTTTTATTGTACTTCATTGTGTCTTATTTTTTCATATGACAAGCGTTCCTTTGCTTCTCTGCATTGGATTTCACTTTAGGTAATTTCTTCAGATACTCAGCATCATTTCCCCCTCTTTCTTTCTTTGCAGCCTACTGTCAATAAACCTAATCAATTTCTTGCTGTCTCTGCTGTTAGGATATGTCCCTCAAATTTGAGTGGATGGTCATTGCGTCCCATTTTAGTCTCCTCTTTGTCACTGTTTAAAACAACTATGAAGGGACCAGTTAATCATTCCCCGCCAAGTCAATACTTTAATCATCTTTGCTGCAATTGTCTGAATTCCATAAAGTTTGTCTCTATCCTGTTGGCCCAGAACTGAATTTGGCGATTGAGATGAGATGAAATTAAACAGAATTGCAGAGATAAGAGGTGGAGGGCTGTTTGGTATGCCAGCACTGTGCAGTGTCCTGTCACCATTAAGAAAATATGCATGAAGACAGAACATCATTCATTTTTAATGTTTCCATCATAGTTTTCTTGGCCATAAGCTGGAGATGGAGTTTAATCAATGTGTATCAATTCCTTTCAATTTTACGGTCTTGAGATCCCACAGTCCTACATGCTCTGCTGTGTAAGAATAAAGTGAACTTATATTGGCTGGGATACCTCCCTGGAGTTTTTCTTTACGTATTCTCATCAATGTATAGGGAATACATCCCACAAAAAACCAGAAGGTGGTAGAGCTGAGTTGTACCCTGTCACCTTTCTGCTGTGACCGTGAAGTACAGACACTGCTGAGGCGTGCATGAGAGTTGGAGATGAATTCTTTTAGGTCATCCTTAGATGGTGTTAGGTCAGCTAAAATGAGAGTAGACTTCTAACTTCTGTAAAGGCTGAAAAGGTGGAGAACCAGCTGAAGGATTTCAGTGCCCCATCCTTACAGGAGCTAAATTAGTTCTGGCACCTCCAAATTCTGCTCTGGTACCACGTCTCCTGTGTCTTGCTCATAGCAGTGAACAGAGGTGACTGCAGAGTTCAAGGACCTGTAGCTGTCCTAACTGCACAGATTTACAGAACTCTGAAGGCACTTGCACAGAAAAATAAGTAATATGTGAAGAATTTTTTCTGATAAATATATGCATGGTGTTCTGTGTGGGAAGCACCTGGAGCTGCTCAGCTGGCTGAGGCTGTGTGTCCTTGCTTTTTTCCCTGCTAATCTATCCCTTCAAACCAGAGGCTCAGTTCTAGTTTGACTGGAACAGATCAGTGCTGTCTTTCTCCTCTTGCTCTTCCCCAGGGTGGACTTTAGTCATGGTGGGGTGGAGGAGTTATTTTCCCATTATGCAAACAGAGAGTGGAGCCCTTTCTCAGCTTCCCCCTTCCCAGGTCATGGTGGGATGACATATATTACACTGTACCTTATCTTCCTTTATTTTTCATGGGACAGAAAAGGATTATGATCTTGATTCATCTTCTTTTCTGGGCTGTTATTGAGCGAATACCCTCATCATGAGGTTATTGCCTGTAATGTAAGGACAGCCCCTGGCCCGCTGGGAGGGTCTGTACAGCAAGGTGAAATGTGAGACACCGTGTTACAACCCACAAAGCCCTAGATTCATTAGAAACAAATTCTGCAGCCTAGACACTGACATATTCCCTCTGATGCAAATAACTTTGGTTATCTAAGGATGCAGAGCTGGATGCTGAACCTGTTACAAGTAACTAAGGAAACATTTTTACAGTACTTACTTTCTATTGGGAGTTTTCCTTTGAGCCACGTGAACATTTTGAAGTGTTACTCAGTGCTCTGTGGAGTAAAACCAGATGTCTGAACACTATGTTAAGATGGTTTAATAATTCCTCATATCCACTGAGCTGGAATACCACAGTAAATAAATGATCTTTCATTCCTTTAATCTGTGCTGGCAAGGAGGACCAAACGGAGTTGCATTTATTTGGGATACTGTGACCACTGCAGACATCATCATCTCTTTAAGCAGTGCAGGTGGAAGGGGTGGAGTGCACACAATGAACCAATGATTTTTAGTGGTCCCTCTGGACTATGATTACAGCAGATGGGCAGGCAAAAGAGATGCTGACTGAAAAGCATCTGTCTTGGAGAGGGAGGGATCTTTAGGCACAGTCCACAAGCTCCTAGTTCTAGTTTCAAAAACTGAATTGGCAATCCACCATTGCTTGCAACAGAGACCCTGATACAGATCTTGTATGTAGGTCTGAAATTCTTGGACTTTAAGTAGTGCCTTGATTTATACCAATGAAAGAAAAATGAGAAGAAAACACAAATCAAACTGAGCAAAACTTAGAGAAATTGACTATGTGTTTTAAATTCTTTCCTTCAGTTATTAGACTGATTCAGATGCTGGATTTAATTACACTTATTTTTTTGAATATTGTAACATATTAGATGAACTGGATGTCACGCCCTCTGAAGAAGATTTGTAATTCTGTGTTTGATGAAGTTCTTGTTGGGTCTCTGCTACCAGCCAGCTACTTTACCATGAGAAACAACTAGCCCTATTAATGATGTACTAGATTACAGAGGTTGCATCTAGTCAATGCCAGAGGAGTTTTTATTGGGATATAAATGGGGCATTTGCTTTTGAACCTCAAAATCTCTACATAACCCTTTAGGTCTGTGAACAGTAACAGTGAAATTTCCTCAGGTCCTGGAGTTCAGCTTCTGTAGATGCCTGGAACTGACTATTTCTGACTAAGCTCAGCTGTGTCTCCCAAGGGAGACAAATGTGTGTTGAAAACCCCAGAGGCAGCTGCTGCTGTTCTGAACATGCCTTTTGTGGGTTAACAGCCTTACATTGCTGAAAGAGGCTCAGTGACTAAGGGAATCCATGTTTACCACATAATAACCTATTTCACATAATTTATAGTAGTATTTGGTAATAAGTAATATATAATAATAGGTGGTTACAAACTGAGCCAAGAAATGGGAGCTTTGGATCTAATATTTCCTTCAGCCTGAATAGCCTCAGTCATGCTTGGATATCTCTTTCTTGGTTACAGGTCTTACAGTGTTCTGAAGGATTTGATTTCAGTGCAGAAGCTAAGGATACAGAAACACCATTGTCATAATCTGTTTTTTATTGATGATAACTCTGTAATATATCCTTTTTCTTCTCATGCTGTCCTGACTACAGATTCATGCTTTCTGCCTGCTTATCTTTCATCATTTTTGTCTTGATAATTTTATTGCATGATATGAATGCTTCATATGTCCCATAAAAGCAAACAGGGGAGGGTAATCCTTTGACCTTTCAACATTCTTTGGTGTAATTTACTGGTGATTCCTCTCCTCCCTGAGGCATGGCCCTGAAATCCTATGATAAAAATGGACAGCCAATCCAAATAGAAAACACTGAAAAGGTTAAAGCTTTGATTATGTTAGTCTATAAGTGTTCATAGTCTTTTTCTTTTTTCTGCCAGAAAGAAAATGAGAGCTGAAAATGGCAATGGATGAATCATACTTATTACAGAATACGGAAATGATGTTGTTCAACCCGTTCTTGTTAATGCTGAAAGAATATAATCTTGTGCCCTCTCATTTTATGTCGCTGCAACCCACCTTATCCTCTTAAATGAATGCATGCATCCATTTAATTAACCTGGTGAGATACTGAGATATAAATCTTTTAAATGCTTCTCATGCAATTCATCTTGACAGCTGTCGTAGTAATAACATCTTTAATGCTGTATTCTTTATTTTCTGATGTATTGAAATTCCTGGTATTATTTTGAGCACACTGATAGGTTTGCTGGATTTAAGCCCTTAATCTTAACTTGTTTAAATCCTAGAAGCAGTGCTATAGAAAGCTTTACTGGTTGTTTAGTTTGCTGAATAAACGGAAGATTATCTTGCATGAAGAAAGCATAAATATGTTTTGAAAACTGTGGCTGAAACAGGGTGGAATTTAGAGCTGGGATGCTTTCTTTCAAATGTTATGTTTCTAGAACATTCTAGTAAGAGTCTCTTCTTTGCTGGCAAGTGATCACCAGTCAGAAATTGAATGAGACCATCCTATGTGCTCTACTGATTCCCTTCTGAGGGTTGGGGTAGGGGCAGGGGAGACCCACACCATTTGGCTCTCAACCCTTTGTAGACTGCCATGTGTCAATGTCGTTGTACTTCATTAAAATCGCAAACAAATCAAAGAATCATGGAATAGTTAGGGTTGGAAGGGACCTGTGGAGATCATCTAGTCCAATACCCTGCTAAGGAAGGGCCAAAGATGAGAAGATTCCTTGTGTAGCTCTGGCCCTTCCCACACTTTGGGGGAATACTTTATCATGGCCTGGTATATGATGGACAGATAGTGGCAGGACAAGGGAGAATGATTTTAAACTAAAAGAAGAGAGATTTGGGTTAGGTGTCTTTACTCAGAGGGTGGTGAGGCACAGGTTGTCCAGGTAAGTTGTGGATGCCCCACCCCTGACAATGTTCAAGGCCAGGTTGGATGAGGTGTGAAGCAACCTGGTCTAGTGGGGTGGGATCCCTACACATGGTGATGCCTTGTAGAGGCTGACCTGGAGCAGAGGCTGGACAGAGTGAAAGGATAAAGGGCAGGGATTTATGGAAAGGCCTTCACAGGGCACACCTTGGGCAGCACAGGAGTCTCACAGAGACTGCACCCAGGATGGACACAGCCACACGTTTTTTGGACAGATATAAGTTTTGTCCGTTTGCATATCAGAGGTTAAGTGTCAATTACAGCTTCAGGCAGTGCAGTCCCATTCTCTCAGTTTGTTCCCCCCAACTCACTTTTGTTTCCATTTCTCGCGGCCTGAGACAGTGAGGTGTCCTTGATTCGCAGGCCTAGAGAGGAATTGTTGTGTCTGACGAAAATGGGAAAAGCAGTAGCCAACACTCTGTATGGAGCTCAGAGTTATCCACTAAAGAATTGCAGGATTACAAATATATGAATATATAAAAGCTAAAATCCTAAGGCATCAATGGTGTGGGGGTCAGAACAAGATGATCTTTAAGGTCCATTTCAACCCAAGCCATTCTGTGATTCTATGACCACAGGACAGTTTTTAGTCAGAACTATAGGACCACTGGATTAGGGAGTGTTTTGGGTCACAAAATAACTTGCAGGGCACTGTTGACTCTGGGCACTGCCTATACAGTTCCAGAAAACTTTGTAACAGCTTTAGAGATTGTAAGAAATTTGGAGTGTATGGAAATTAATTATTCCACAGGAAAACAACAACAACAAAAAGAGAACTAGAAAAGAATATTATTCTGCTCAGATATTTCAGAACCATGTGAAGTATTTTTTAACACAACTTTCCAAAGCCAGTCAATATCTAGGTATATAGGCAGAATGGTACAGCAGTGCTGTTTGCTGTCTTGTAATTCCCATAATATTCCACTCATCTAAGCATTTTAGCTTCCTGCATTGGAATTTTTCTAATTTAATTAACTCATTAATGCTGGCACATGGCACATTCTCCTTCCCTCTCTGCAAAAATGCAGCTTGCTAATCTAAATAGCAACCTAATCCAGTGGGTGTGAGTGCATGACATATACATTAGTGCTGATGAACTGCTGACCAGCCTCAGCAAATACCTGGGAGTATTTGGCATTAGGCAGGGCCTGCTCACAGTGCTGCTGTGAAGTACGCTGGGGCAAAACAAAAAGCATTTAGCTAAGTCTCAGGTTGCAGAAGTGCTGATGTCGCTGCAGTTTTCTATTTCCCAAGTGTTGAATTTTGAAATACCAATTCAAAGGAGAATTTAGGAATTATTTTTCTACTTTGTCACTTAAACTCATGACCAAGCTAAATACCATGATGGGGAGAGATAAGGGTGTGGAAATGAAACCATGTTTGCGGCTGTCTTTTAATGACTAGGCAGAATGGTTTGAATACTCTGCCATCAGGGGAAGAAAAACTTCAACCCCCCAAAAAAGCCAAGGGAAATAATCAAATTGTTTAGTATAAACCTAGTATAGTTTGACTGGCCTATGCCTAGCAAGATAAATGTAGTGATTTTATAGAGCTGGACATCAATCTGTTAAACAAACATCAACTCCTTAATTCTGGATTTTTTTTCTTCTAGTTCTGAGAGGCCTTGATAAACTGTACTTACTGTACTTTCCCCTCAAAGACCACAACGAAAGCCAGCGTATGCATATTGGTGTTAACACCAGAGCTGGCAAAAGAAACCCAGCTGCAAAATGACAGACTCAATTCAATTAGGTTCCTAGGAAATGGAATCACTCCACAGATTGGTAATGAGATATAAAATCTTTCACCTTTTAGGTCACATGTTCGTTCTAACTAACATTTGCATTGATGACAATCTTTACTTTTTCATTGCTGCGTCCTGACCTATGCCAGTGATATTATTTTCCTCCTCTCTTTGCTGAGGGATAATACCAGTTCTTGTTGCTTTCTCTCAGTCTTAATGTCTGGCTGTCAAGCAAGCAGGGCTAACAGAGTAGAAAAAGCATTTAAAGGTGATCACTGTATAACTCTGGCCTCATTCTGTTACCCAACGGTTAGATTTCCACAAATCACCAATCCTCTCCTCTCGCTAACACCTGGGAAGGACAAGCTGGCTGCTGAGAGGGAATACCTTGCTGCTCCGTGAGTGTTTTGCATTCTGGCAGCATTAAGCTGTGCAAAGCCAAGAGTGGAGAGGCTGCACTGTATCTACCCTGAATTTAAACAAAAGGATGCTGGTTTGCAGAGCTGTCATTTTTGTCATGTGTCATAACTGTTAAATTTATACATGTTTGTAAGAGAAAAATAAATACAGTCCATTTCCAGTTACCAAACAGATGTATACTGTGTGCTAGCTCCCAGCTGGCACATGTTGGCATAACTCTGCTGAAATGTGACTGCAGTTTCAAACTGCCTGAAAATATCTTGGATGCTTATCTGAGGAATATAGTGTTGTACGTTTTCATCAGCTAAAGCAATATACATCAATCATCCTTTGTTACTGCTAGAAATGAAGAGGGTATTATAATCCAAGAAATTTCTCGCATAGATTTTAGAGAGTGCTTTTCTATGTTAATCACACCATTTCTCCAGGGCATGCTTTTCAAGCCGTCTCCTGAAGTAATGAACATTCTTGTACTGAGTACTTAAAATAGTGCACTTTAGGATATATAATCAAGCTGATGCCTCTGGTTTGCTGGCTTCCTGAGCAGTGAGGGTAATACCCCATTGAAGCAAGATCACATAGGGTCTTCCTCTGAGAGTTTTTTCCGTGTCCATATGAAACCTTCTGCCCTGAGCTCAGTGCAAACCCGAGAAGACCCTTGGTAAACCTCTTGGACTGATCCCCACACACTTCTTGGGGATGCAGCCTTCATCGCCAAGTGCTCCAAACCCAGTGCCTGTCCCCGTATGCTCAACACAGATGAACTCTATGGTCCCTTAGGGAAGAGTCCTACAGCAGAAACATTTCCTGCAGTACAAAGAACTAGAAGATGAGCCCCCAAAGATTTGGAAATGTACATGTGTGTGTGCAGTATGGGTGAAGACACCATAACTCAGACGTGAATTTGCAGTAGTTCACACTTCCACCGAGTTGAATGGGATCATCAGGGTCTGAGTGCTGATCACTGGGGTCTCTGCTGTAAACATTGCCAAGCAAATTGGTCAGGGAAGGCAGGTGAATTTCTACAGTCTGTTCTCTTGGTAACACAAAAATAGTATTTCTGATGATTGAGCAAACAGGTTCTCAGCACTTTTGTGTTCCAAGGCTGTTCCGTCTGGACAGGTGTTCTCTGGTGACCTTCTCAGTGAATGTCTTAGCTCCATTTTGAGTTGTTGTTAGTTTTTTGTTTGGTCTCAGAGGAAGAGAGATTTATCTGGGAGGATCATTTTTTTTCTCTGTGATGAGCAGTATGATGCAAAAAATGACCATTCCAAGATGGAAACTTGTTCCGTTTTTCTTAAGTGCTTCACTCTGATGATCCTTTTCTTTAAAGGCCTCCTGAGATAGGTACTTTGAGGCATAAACATATGTTGGTACAGGTGATGTATTGTATTATCTTGTCTGATAATTACCTGTGATTCAAGCCTTGTGTGTTCAGCCTGAGGTGGTTAACTCTTCAGAGAGATGTGTGACAGCCTGCTAAAGGTAACGAGCAGAGTTGGGAGCTCCCATGGTGGGTGTGGGGGAAGGAGTGGAGCCAGCAGGTCTGGAGCTGCTGCACCACTACCTGGGTAGGTCCTTGTGCTGTGCTAGGTATGGCCATGGCAAATCCTCTTGAAGTGCCCAGGGCAACGTGTAAACTATAGGAATAATTAATAATGATCCTTCCTGCTTTTACTTCGGAACTAGAATTCGGGGTAGTTCCACCAAATACCTGCAGACAGAAACTTCAGGCCCTTAACTCATAATGAAGTACTTGACCTTCTGTGGGGATTACTGGCACCAGCTGTAGCTCTCACTAGCTCATTCTTGAGTGGTTCTGTGCTCAACAAAGGCTCCCTTGGTGGAAGACATGCTCTCCAGGCATGATGCGTGCTCAGGAGAATGATATAATGATTACATAAGGTCTTTTGCTAATTTCTGGCATAATCACACGAACAATGTAATACATTGCTGCTGTGTTTGTTTAAATCTATTGTGGTGGTTCTTTTGCTCTCTTATCAGGAAACAACAGGAATTATGTGATAAGACACCACTGAGATTCCTTATTAGCTGAATTAAATAGCACATGTAGTTTTAGGGTTGGAACTACAAAACCAAGCAAGCAAGGGCTTACAGGTAAACCTGAAGAAAACCCCACAAGGCAGCAATGAGCACTGTGCAATAAGAGATTTTCCCACCATCATAGGTATCTGCTGTCATTGCATGTGTTCCATCGATGAGTATATAGAGAGGTTAAAATTTATCTGCTTGGGAAAAATGACCTGAAATCTGGTCTTGCATGAGTATAAACCAGAAGTACAAAAGAAGTGTAGGAGCCACCAGGTGCCGTTCAATAGGAGGCTGAATTCAGCTCTGCATGGCTTTGGTAGCTGGAGCACTCACAGCTTCCTCATGGGAAGTGCTTTAAAAGAGCAGCGGCAGTGCGATGCCCACGCCATACCGATGATCTCTGTGTGTGCCTCTGGGAGCCCTCTGAATTCCAGCTGCCTTCAGCCCTGGAATTCAGGACCTGGGGCATCCTGCTCTCCTCACACGCAGCCTGTGCTTGGCCCACGTTCAGGCTCCTGTGTGCCCTCGTGGCAGAGCATTTGGGGTCAACATGAGGAAAGAGCTGTGATGGTTTTATCCGTTTGATATCCCCACAGTGACAGATGGGGTCGTTCACAGGTGCGTGAGAAGTCACATCTATCCACAGGCATGCAAATGTGTCTGGAGGGCATGTGGAAGGCTGCTTTTGGGAGTGCCAGCTGTGCTACCCTACAGCAGAGGTATTTGTGGGTCACCTGGCTGTGTGGGACCCAAGGTGGTGTTCACAACAAGCAAGAAGGATCAGAAACACACAGATCTTTTTGTTTTGCCAAGTCATGTTTTTCAGTCAGTGGGACTCTCATACACTAAGTACAGTCACTACGAGATGCAGGAGACAACTTCTGTGCATGGTTCTCTCTGAGTACATCTGCTTCCCCTAATTTAGGCTAGACTCTGATTTCTGTTATGATTCTACTACTTTCTGTAAATCCTGAATAAATTCATTAACTTTGCCCATATTCCTGTATCACAAACAATAAATATCTTAAAATACCAGATAAAACTTTCAGATACATATGACAACATGAACATTTAGGAGGAGAACTGGTAGTTTTTACTTTTACACTGTGGCTTGGCTTTAGTAGAAACCACTGGCCAGGAATTGCCAAACCCTGCAAAACTGGGAAGATTAATTCCCTCTGTGGTAGCTTTATGGCTGAATTCCCTGGCTGTTCTGTACAGGCAGTGGGACTGTCTGATTATTACAGCAGAGTCTTTGACCTTAAAAACTTAAGGAAAGTACTGAGGGCATTTGTCTCTTGTTAAGGATAATGGGAGTTGAAAGCTTTTAGAACTCTTCAGGATTAGGTCCAAAATTTGTACATCACAGTAGCAGCATGGATGTGCCAACAAGCAGGGCTTACTGAGAAGTGCAATTAATGTGAAACAAACTGTTTCCCTCCCCCTGCCCAGCCTCAGGTAATCCATTGGCTCTGCAAATTCAGCTCCCAGCCCAGTTCAAAAGAGACTACAGAAACATGGGTGTATTGCGAAAGACAGTTGTAGCAGATTTTTTTTTTCCCCTTCTTCCTTTGAGAAGTGACCCAAACATATTGGTAATTTTTCTGTTTGGAGAGTTTAGATTTTTTGGCACAGAAAATTTGTTCCTGGAACACAGCATGCTAGAAACACAAAGTTATTAGCTGCTGGGTTATTACAAAGTTAATGATGAAAGACAGTGACTGTTAAGTAGGATATTGAAATAAGGATTTAATATTTTACTTTTTCTTTTTCAGAGATGCTGAAAGCCTGACATTTCTAGTCGATCAAAAGCAAAACAAATAACCTCAACCATGGAGAAAAAAAGACAGCTACAGAAAAGGGAATTTGGGAAAAGACTTTCTCTGGACAGCAGTCTTGTGGTAAGAATGAATATTTACTGCATTTACTGAATATATATTGTCATAAAAATTTAGTTGTTTAGAGGCAATACTCACAATTATGTATATTTTAGAGGCGTTTATCTCTTCATCACAGTATCACAACATTTTGTGATTATTCAGATTCTCCATCAAAAAAGTGCTGCAGGAATTTTAAAACATCCTAGGTATAAACTTGTCATCATATAGAAACATGTCCCTGAATTCACTGGATTTACACAAGGAATCCAGACAATTAAAACAAACTTGTAATTAAAATACTGCACAGCTTCTGTGGGATCAGCCTGTTTTGCTTCATACTTAGTATATGAGAGGTGTAAGTCGCTGAGGTCATCTGTCAGAAATGTTTATCAGGATATCAGGAAAAATGTGTTCACCATAGTGAATCTACAAACTACTCTAATATCTACTGAAAGAGAAGCATAAACACCACATGCTGTAAAACAACTGCTTTTGCTGTACCTAGGATTTAAATTCATTGGTGATTGTACTCTAGATTTATTTTTATTTAATATCTTCAAATGATGACTGAGACAAACAAGGAGTTTTTAGAGCTATATTATGGATACCTAACCAGAAAATGCTCAGAGATGTGGAAGAATTTTGTACGAGGATAAAAGTCAGGTATTTAGCATGACAGTCTGCAAACACTGAAAAAGCCAAAGCTGAGAGATCCAAGGAAGCCTGTGCCATCTCTTTGGCACTCATAGAGGTGGTCTTCTGACACACAGGTGGTGACTGTGGGACCCCAGTGCCCTTTTGCCTGCAATGCCACACCTGTGCTAACCCCGTTACCCGAATTTCACACATTATTACAACTATGTAGTTTCCTTCATCTTATGCTAAAATTGTGGTTTGGGCTTTTTTTTTTTTTGCTGAAATATGAAGCCCACTGACATGCTAATAGCAGTGAACATGGACTCAGCAGGTTTCAGTCTATCCACTGATGCTCTTCATTGACCTGCTGTGTTCTTTATTGGGGTCATCAGAGCAGTCCCACCTTCCCAGGTTTCCACCCCTTTCCACTCTGCTCTTTTCCCTCAGGCCTTAGCTAGGAGGCACATCTCAGGTAATGTCAGTTGGCCAGTGAAGAAATGTGCAGGGAATGTTTTAACTGGGGTCTGTCCTCTTCTTGGCACCATTTCTTGTGCTGATGAATTACATCCCTTTGTTTTGAAAAAACATAATTAATTGGAGAGAAACAAAAGTAGTGAAGAATCGTGAGTTTTCTCCCAGACTCTGAGCTGCTCAGGACCCTAAGGAAGAGCTGTTTAAGCTGCCCCTATCCAGGCCATGCAGCTCAGGGCTCTGATACTGAGACATGACTATTTTTAGGTTGTTCAGCCTGCAACAAAAGCTGCTCTCTCTGCTTGCATGCACTCAACAGGTCAGGTTGTGCTCCCTACGCTTTAAAACTCTTTCTAGCTTGTGGGTAGAGAAGGAAGGTTTGGTATGAACTCACAACTTTATGTAATACACTTGGAGACAAACAAAATCTGAAAGGTTTTGCAGGCTCAGAAGTATGTTTAGTCCCAGGGCCTAAACCTTTGCTATTAGTTCTAGGCATACATAGCCCCAAAAGAGACTCCAGCCTAAATCCTGCAGCTAAAATGTACTGCTGTGATCCAAACAATCGAGCACAGACTGTCAATATTTATCTGGAGAAAAGAATACTCATAGAAACTGGGTACTGAAAGCTAAAGGAAATGCTAGCAGTTGTGAATTTTGCATAAAGACACTGCTTAGTATGGCAAAAAAGAGCTATTTTCGCCTTAAATGTTTTCACTGATGTAATGGACTAGATTTAGCCTTTACTAAATGTATCAAGATAGAAACATTCATTTCCCTGAGGTGACTGTGTGATGTGCTTTGTGGATGGACACAAGGAACCAGGTATTTCTGGTTTCCAGTCCCACCTACTGGAAACTTGGATTTGATGTATAGCCAAGATAGAGCACTATGTTTAACTCTTACCCTTCCCTATGAGTAAAGGGAGAGTAAAGAGACATTTGCCAGTGCCATAGGAAATGCTGTGTGTGTGACACCATCCAAAGTGCTTTGTGTTATAATCAGTGCTATGCGCAAATCGAAGCACCCATAAGGACTTAATTGAAGGAGAAACAGATCCCATGGCTGTGTGGGGTGGTGGTACTCTCTCCCTGCTCTTCAGCAAGTGGTGAGTAGGGTGGGAGACTGCACACAGCTGAAATCAGTCTTCAAGCAGTGGCTTGAGGTCAGTGAATTAGTGCCAACGTCTGGCAGCTGAAGTTCTGTGGCTGATTAACCCATATTGGTGTGAATGTGCTGAAGGAAATGTGTTGAGGGAAAGAGATATTGCAATACTTCAAAATTTTGTATGTATAAATCCATCATGCCATCATCACCCAGCTGGAAAAACAATGTCTTCTGCTACAGATGGCACTCACAGGTTGTGCCACCTGTCGAGTTTCTCAGTGCACACATCCATTTGCTGTGCTGGAGTGTTATGGGTCTGTGTCAGTGAAGCTTTCCATTGAATTAAGTATGTGTAATGAGATCAGAGAGTGCTATCCATACACTGAATTAGAAACTTTTGAGTACTTTTTTGTCTACTCCCAGCTATTATTTCATATCCAGTTGGAAGAGACATTCTGAGATTCAAGTGCCTTCAGCAGCCTGGTAGTAAGTCACATGGATGCCTTGTGACTCCATGAAATTGAACCAGGAAAGTCAAAGCCCTTTGTATTCCCCTTATTGTCCCCAAATTCCTGTTCTAGCACACCTCCTCTTAATTGTTGCCTTCCTATATGTCTATCTTCTTTACCCTTGTATCATCAAATTCTATTTGAGCATCGTGCTTTAGTCCAGTCCCCTGCTTGTCTAAGTTCTTAGATCTCTCTTGTCCTCTCTCTTCCCAAAGGTTTTGTGTCTGACCTCTCAGGCATTCAGGATTGGACCCTCTGCTTAGGAAATCTGGCCTTGATCTCAAATCCAGCTTCTCATTTGGTGGAGAGTTTAAGCATTATCATATCTCAAAAAGAATTCTAATTTCTGGGTGTTTAAAGAAAATAAGTTTCTACATTTACACTCTTTATACATGAGATACAAATAGGCGTTTCTGATAACATTCCTCACCCTGCCTGGCTCTGCTGTTTTTCCCATCTGCATCAGATTGTAATCTTCTGGAATGTTTTTTTTCCATGATTTAATCTGCAAGTATTGCATAGTGATGTTTGAAACAACAAAAAAATTCCTCTTCCTTGTCTCTTAGACTCTGAATATAGAAACTACGATGGTATTTGATGGAAGAGTGAGAAAAGGAAAGAGGTGTTTCTGAAAAAAATCATGACTTCTCTCTCCTTAAAATATGGATCTGGGCCTTTCAAATAGGACCATAAACTTCATCAGTGTTTTGTGTGCCAGCCTGCCCCATCAAATAATGAGTTTCAGGCTTTAGATAAGAAAGATCCATGTTAGGGGCATCCTTCAAACAGGGAGAAATTTTCTACAAATTAACACTTTCTTCCTTATACCACAGGCACAGTAACTACCTTTTGATCACTCAGATGAAGAAGAGTTCAGTTTTGTTTCCTGTACTACTCGATCCCTCACAGGTGGTGTCCTGGGGAAATAAGCTTTACAATGAGGGCAAATAAATGTGTTAAAATTTAAAAAAATAGGTGCACAAATATGTTCATAAAACGTGCTTCAGAGGGCATAGTTTTTTTGTTGAGTGATGATTAATGCTTCACTGGAAGTTAGTAGTTTGAAACAATGTAGTTTAACAAGCTCCAGAATCCTATCACTCTTAACAGAATCCGGAGGAATTGCTACTGCTGCTGCCCAGGTCAAAGAGGCATCTTGCTGTAGCTTCAATTAAATTAGGTCCTTATCAGATTTTTGTCATGATATCACAGGTGGTATTCCAAGAATCTCCAGCATAGCCAGTGGCTGTTACTGCTCTGTAGGTTTCCCATATTGGCAACACGCTGGAGATTTGTTATACACCCACTCATTTACATTTGCAGGCAAAGCAGGTAAGCCTGCAGTGACACTGATGTTTTATAGCTTTGTATTCAGGTGAAACAGTTGGAAAATATTAACTTTATAACAATTCTCACAGGTAAACCTATGAGAGCAGTTATGGAAAATAATATTTTTGTAATTTCTGCCTGGCTTTTAAAAACCAGAACATACCAGCCAAGGAGGATATACCTTTTACAGTTTCAATATAGTTTTATAATACCTTATTGTCTCATCTGTTGTACAAGTGATTCTACTGTATTTTGGGTTTATAAAGTTTTCTTCTGCAATTTGATTCCAATCAAAACACCACCACTCTGAAAACCAAACTGGTTTGAAATAGGAGAACTAAAGATTGCCTCTGAATCTTTTTTGTTTTAAATAACAGATCTGCATTTGTCATGTTTTTATGACATTAGTAAAGATACTTTATTGTATATGTGGTCATAAGATAAGATAGACAACAGTTGAAGAACAAAGTGGAACTCTGTGTCCTTCTGGATTGCTGTGCAAGAATTCAAGACCAAAGTCATTGCTGTTATTGCCACAGGACTTCTGTTTAGCATGAAAACAAACTGCAAAATTCATAACATTGAAGGAGTGTATTTATTTGGAATGTTGCTTCGCTGTCACATAACACCCATATCAGATTGTTTTCTGTTAAAAGAGAAACAGTTCTTTCTGAAGAACATTTTGCTTTATTGTATGGCTTAAATCCTTAAATCCTTTAGGTTTGATTAAATAGAACAGCTTTACAAAGTGTAAGAGTGAATATTTCATGGGTTTGATTTTTTTTTTTTTTCATGAATAATTTTTTTCCTGTTGAATCTTGCATTTAAGCATAGCTAGTCGAAAATAACTAGTGAAAGAAACTAGATAATAACAGGAAGGATTTTTCTGCGTTCTTTATTAATTTCAGGCTGGAATATACAAAGAAAACTAATATGAAAGTTCATAATAAAATAAAAAAATGTACTTTGATAGAATTTACGCACTTATTTTCTTAATATGGGTAAAATGAAGACATATGAGAAGACTTCTTTGTTAATAATTGCAATTTATTATTTGGTATGTGAGGGAGGTAGCTTAGACAGGCAATGATATTAAAAAGCCTCATGAAAGGATTGATTGTGTTTCAGGTTTTCCCTACAAAAGTTCTTAAACAAAAAAGAAAAATGGAAAAACCCCAAACCGTAAATAGACCCAAAGCCAAGCTTTTAAGTAATTTGTGTGGGATGAGGGGAGTGTTAGAATGTATCACTGCCACCAAGGCCATGTTGGCTACTCTATTCACTGGGGTGTTCTTTGAAAATAATAAAAGCCCTATCCTTTGCCTGATCCGAACTGTCCAGTTGCCTCCCAGGCTCTTTTGATCAGGAAAAAGTCAATGTTTCAAGCTGTGCTCTTTATTTATGTGGATAATTCCCAGCCTGACTACACACGTGGTTGGCCCTTACAGCTGTGGTGGCATTTAGCTGGGGAGATTTGAGAACAGAATATCTTTTTGAAGCAGCTAGCATTTATCAAAGCAGAAGTTTTTGTTTTATTTAAAATGAGGCTTTTGCTTCTGAAAGCAAGTTGTAGTAAAGTGCTTCACTGGTGGCTGGTGAACTGTGCCCTGCTGCTTTCATTCTGGTCACACGCTCCTGTGGGGCTCCGTAGGATGGGCTTTAATGGCACCACTTTGTTGTAATAAGGGTAGAGTGTAATGTGATGAATTGCTCTGGGGCGTGGGAGGAATACCTTCATCTGCCTGCAGCTGGATTGGTGGCATGGGCAAAAACACCGAATTCAATTAGGGACTGCTGAGAAGTGTACATGTGTTATCTGGGGCTGGGAGCCGGGAATTCAGGGGTTAAGTCTGACATCTGTCACCTCTAATCAATTCCTAACTCGGTTTAATAAATTCCTAATTCAGTTTTCTCATTAACAAAACTCTGATTCAGTTTTTTCATCAATAAATTGGGCGTTACAGTAATTTCTTACCTCATAAGCGTTCCAGGAATAGTCTGTTATTAGTGTGAGTCTGTGGCTTGCTTTGATATCTTCAGATGAAAGGTGTCACAGAGAACATGACGCTGTCACAGAGCTGTGAAAAGTGCCGCAGCAGCAAGGCAGGAGGGGAACCCTCCATATCTGGGAATTAAATTCAGTAAGGGGAATAGCCCTATTTTTTTTTTTTTTGAGTTGACTGTGACATTCACAGTGTGTCTGACATCACTGTGCAAAATAACATAATCCAGCATTTTGAAATGAAAGGGGGCATTAAAAATATTGCCTTGTCAGATGTTGGCTAATGTTCTAACTTTTGTAGCCTGAATATTGTTTTCCACCTAAAAGCTGCTGCTAAATTCCTTTGGAGTCTGCAAGTATTTTCAGTCCTCTCAAAACTTGGATTTTGATTTGTGTGCTAATTTATAATTCAGAATTTTGTTCAGCTGGGTACACCATCATAGAAAAGCCCATGCCAAGGGTTTAATCTGGCACTGCAAAAGTGCAGTTCAGCACTGGAAAATGAATCCAGACTGTGAGCCTCAACCAAAGAGTTTTCAGTGTGTTTCAGAGGTAAGATAATGCATCCCTAACATCCAGTGCATCCAGAGGTACTGTAAGTCAAGGAGAACAGTTTAAGAAAGGTGACAAGTAGGAAATTTTGAGGCAGAAGACAGAATACAGAGAGGAACAGCAGTGAAGCGCCGGTTGTGTTACTAACTGCATAGGTGAAGGTTCGCACATTTGTGAGGAAAACCATGAGAAATGGAATTGACATAAGGGCTCAGTAAACGGAATTCTAAGAAAAATTTATTCATAGCATTGTAGAATGGTTTGAGATCATAAAGATCATCTTATTCTAACCCCTCTGCATCTTCTTCGTGGCAAGGTTAGTATTGCACCATTCTGCAAATCTGTCAGTAAGGACATCTCTTCCACAGACTGGGCAAATGAAGTGCTATCAACTTCATAGTTGCATAGTGTCTGCATAAGAGACAGTCCTGGAATCTGACTGAACTTTGCAGAAAAAGAAAATCCCAGTGTGAGTAGAGTGTGTAAAAGCTGTCTAAACAGAAGAACAGATTCTGTTGTGCACACCCAGGGCCTTTAACACCTGATATTTGAGAAAACGGAGCTATCTACAAACGCAGTGCCAAGAGCACAGGCTGCTCTGCATTTGCATTTTTGATAAAGTGAAAATTGAGACAAGAGCTCTGGTGTGTTAGGCAGAAGAAAAGAGCCATTTGAATGGTCAGTTTACAGCAGAAACTGCTGAGAGGTGAGGAGAAAAGAGGAACCACTGGCATGGGACAGCATTGTTCAGGCTTGATATCAGCATATGTCTAACGCTAAAAATGTGGGGAACCGTGGTCTGCATGGATTTGAGGACATCACTTACCAACACAGCAGTACATCTAGGGTACTAGGAGGAGAATCTGCATCAGCTTGGATAAAGAGCATAGTCACTAGTTACACCAAGACAGAGAGAGGATGGCACTTCCATGTAGCAGAGGAGGTGGCTGGGTTGGATTGCATTTGCTGAAGAGGGATTTGAAAATGGAGAAGTGTGTAAAGCGCTGGACATCCTGACAGCAGTTAGTTACTATAAGTCTCATTTATAAACTCTGGAGCAGCCTGGCAAACCTTACATCATAATTAAGAAATACGAGGGCTGTGAGTTCAGAAGGACTCAGGGAACCCAGGGAATTATGGTAGAAGAAATAACTGCGAGGTCTAACATGAAGAAATGGTTCTGTTAGGTACCAGTGCCACAGAAAGAACTGAAATTAGTGCTTGGGGTGATACAGATAGTGACCTATTGTTTTGATTAAAGCTTACACCAAGAGAAACCAGTGATCCTTTTCAGGAACTGGAGATGTGGATAAACATACATGGAGCAGTAGAGAGATGCTTGAAGCGAGAATAGAAACAAAAAGCTCACAGCTCTGAAAACAAATAGTGAGTGGAGCATGTTGTTCCTGAGCAACACTTCGAATAATATTCCTGCTGGAAGATACCTCAATAGTTTATTGATCAAAAAAGCACTGACTCCAACAGAGGCAGAAGTGCTCTCTGAGAGAGGAATTGTTTACCATTTGTTGCTGCACATCAAAAGTTACATCAATAGGTGTATAGGGTGACAAGGTGACAGCTGAAACAGTACCCACATCCCCAGAGATCATGCTTTGACAAACTGCTGGCTTTTGCTTTCTCATGTCTTTGGCACATAAACTTAAAGTGACAAACACAAGGCTTTGAGGGTTAAAATAGAAACTTTAAAAGAAATTTATGCAGCTGATCTACCCTTGTTCATTGTCACAGAACTGGATGCAAAAGTGAAGGAAAAGTAAGTACAGAGAACAGAAAAGATGGTTTTACTTGTGCCTACAAATTAGCTGGCAGATGGACTGGGAAAAGACAGAGGGCAATGATATTCTGTTGCCTTCTAAAAAAGCTGGAAAATTGGCCTGTGTTGCTACAGAATCTCAGTAATTTCACTGTCAGACTTTCAACATTAAAATATTAAATCCTCAACGACTCCTAATAAGCTTTTAAAGACATTAATTTAGCTTCAGCGGAGGAACTAAAAATGAAAATGAAGGAGAAAGCAAGAGATAAATGCATGAATTTTGACAGTTATTCAGGAAGGAAAGTTCAGCACGGTACAATACAAAATTTGGGTATTACAAAAAGAAATGGTGTTAAGCGTTCAAGTTGACAAACTCCAGAAACTGAACTTTGCAAATTTTGTGGTAATTTATAGTTGCAGATGTCAAGGCTAGAAAGCAAAGGTCATAGTTTTATCTTGGTGCAGGGAAGACAACTGTGCTTGAGACTTGGCTTTCTTCAATATTTGGGACATACTAAGGAGAAATCTTGCTGTGGAACCATTTGATTGATAGTAGATCTTTATTTCGGATGGAACCCCATGTCTTGATTTGGAGGAGTTTGATGGTTTGCAGCGTGCAGGCTGGGCTCAGCTCCCCAGGATTTTTGGGAGGAGCTGGCAGGTGCCTGCCCTCTGATATATTAATACGCCAATGCGCTGGCCAGGCCAGGAGAGCTGCAGCTTGTCCAGAGGTGCCCAGCACGAGAGGAGGACACTCTGTGGCACTGCGTGCCTCGCTGGCAGCTCCCTTGCCCGTGCGGTGGAAGGCACGGAGCCACGCGCGCCCGGGGCTTAAGGATTGCCCAAGCGTAGCCAGAAATTAATGAGTAAGGTGGCCCCCGGTCGGTATTC